>RJWM01001454.1:0-155085 GCA_004363535.1 Dasyprocta punctata | reverse complement strand
ATAACAGAATAAAGTCAATCAAAACAAAGCAGTAGGACTGGTACAGAACTTCGAAGATTGATAATGTGAGTACAATAGCTACTATAACATACCTTGCTATCTTCAGATTAGCTGACCATTCCAACAGGTGTAGTAGAATTGAACCAAAAACAAAACAAAACAAAATCAATAAAAACAGAATATAAAATAAAGGAAAAAAAAGAGAAAAATAATAATGATCAGAGTAAAGCAAAATGGTGAGAACCACAACGGTCCTCGAAGACAAGACAGAAGAGAGTCCCCCGTATTTGCAACATTGCCTACTGTCATCATGCAAAGAGACATTCAGGGTGCTGATCAGAGGCCTGCAAAATCTATGAAACAATACTAGCATTTAGTTGCTTTATGTACCTTAGTTGCCATCAATTTAGCCAGACCTCAGAGCCAGCAGCTTGCCTACGGGGGGTGGTGGATATATATGGATGATGTCCTTGATTCCAAGCCCGCGCGGCACTGCGAGTTGGGGCCCAGTTGGGCCCATTCTGGTTCTCCTCCGGGGTCGCGCAGCACCCTTTTTATTTTATTCTTGAGACAGGGTCTTGCTAAGTCACTAAGTTGACTGAGCTGAGTTTGAACTTGCAATCCTCCTGCCTCAGCCTCCCAGAGTGCTGGGATTACAGCTATGCACCACCTATGCCAAGCCCCACTAAAATTTAAAAAATTTTTTGAGACAGGGTCTCATTATGTAGTCCAGGCTGCCCTTGATCTCACTATGTAGTCTCAGTTGACCTCAAACTCAGTGATCCTCCTGCCTTAGTCTCTTGAGTGCTGGAATTATAGGAATGTACCACTATGCCTGACTTTCACTAAAATTTTAGAATCCACTTTTCTAGTTCCAAAACAAAACAACCAACTAAACAACAGCAACAACAAAACTCATTACTATGATTGCTTTAAGTGTGTAAACTAATGTAGACAAAGTTGAAATCTTTGTGATGCTGAATCACCTATCAAAAATATGGGATACCTTTTCATTTGTTTAAGGTTTTCTTTTTAATTTTCACAAGTTTGTGATGTGTCTAGGTGTATAGTTCTTTGACTTATTCTACTGGGTGTCTGTTAAGCTTCTTGGGATATATAATTTAATAGTTTTTACCACATTTGGGGAAATTTTAAGGATTATTTCTTCAATGATTCCTTGTTTTTATCCTTTTATCTTTATCTTATCCTTCTAGGGCACCCATTATATGTATGTTGGCATGCTTGATGGTATCCCAAAAGTCTCTAAAACTGCATTAATTTTGCTTCATTTTTTTATTCTGTCCCGCAGATTGGATTCTCTCTTCTGACCTATCTTCAAATTTGCTAACTCCTTTTCACATTTGCTAATGATTCCCTTTAGTGAAATTTTCGTTTCACTTATTGTACGTTCAACCTGAGAATTTCTATTTTGTTGTATTTTGTAATTTCTATTTCTTTGTTGATAGAATTCTCTATTTGGTGAGATACTGTTGTCACATGGCACTTTAGTATTTTAGACATAGTCTTCTTTAGTTCATTGACTATATTTGTAATAATTGAGTTAAATTTTTGTCTACTAAATTAGATGCTTATGCACTCTCAGGATATTTTCTGTTGGTTCTTTTGTTACTATGTATGTAGCACAACTTTCTGTTTTTTGCATATCTTGTGAATTTCTGCTAAAAACTGGACCTTTTGGTAGTTGACTGTAACAACTTGGCATCCCTTGGCAACTAGTCCCTTTAGACTGATTATTAGTTGGTTCTATGTTATTGTTTTCCCTGTTGCTGCTTATTTGTTTGGTGACCTCCCTGGATTAGTTCTATACCACCTCTATTCTCTGCAGTGTACAGGCCTGAGTTCCCTGTGAGCATTTTTCTTTAAAAAGAGGTTCTTATTTTTATTCTTAAGTCTGGTTCCCAGGGTTCACTTCTAGGTCAGTACAATTTAGTGGTCAGTCAGTGATTGGTCTGAAGACTTCTCTAAACGCCTTGTCTGTGTGTCTTCTACCAGTTGCCAAAGGAATCTTCCCCTCCCCCTCAAGGGGATCATATCTGAAGGCACACCTTCAAACTGCAGGTAGTTTATAAGATAGCCTTGGCTTTCACCTCCTCTGTGCATACAGAAGGACTCAAGTTCAGCCAGAGGTGAGTGACTGTGATCGTCTTTCTAATGTCTTTCTAAGTGTGTACATACACAAAGCTTTCTAGATCCCCAAGAATATTGGAGCTTTTGAAAGTTCCATGTGGTTTTCTATTTCTCAAGGATTTCCTTTTAAAGTTTTATTGTTGTTGGCTGGCCTCTTGTTTGCTGCAACCAAAATCACAACCTTAGGCATCTGAGATATTGGCCGATGGCTGTTGGTTTTGGTGATGCCTTGAGGATAGTTTTTATTCCCTCGAGCTGAGCTGTGGGTCAAATAAAATAGCCACAGCTCTTTGGGAATGGAGACTTTCCCTCAGGTAGCTGCTAATTTGGACAAGATATTTGTTTTGCTGTGGGGATGGTGTTTTTGATACAGCTCCAAAAGAGGCCATCCTTCTCCATTAGCTTTGAGATGCCAGCTTTTCACGGCTGCTGGGCCACCAAGCTACAAGGCCGCAGATAATGTTGTCTTAACTGAGGTTCAATGTTTTCCCTTGGATAGATGATTTTCAGTTCACTCTGTGGCTTTGGAACGTTTCCAGATTTCTGAAATGGTTTATTTTCGTTGTTTTGCCAGTATTTTTGTTGTTACTGAGTGAGAGTGCTTTACCAAGGTCCTCACTTCACCATTCTGGAAGCCGGTCTCCCTTGAAAGCAGTTTGAGAGGGAAAATAGCTCAGCAAGCTGGGAAACGAATCTTGGAGGAAGGATGAAGCATGCAAAGTAAAGGGGAAAGCATGTCTTGAAAAAGTGTATTGTTACCTACACAAGCAATGTCTCCTGCTGCAAAAATACGTTACTGAGAAATAAAGCTATGGCGTGGAAACACGGCTGGGGAAGGGAGCGAGGAACCGCTAGCAGGAGGGAAGACTGGCGGTGATGGAAGTATGCTAAGGAGCCTTTCCCGTTTATGGAGACAGTCAGATGCTGTTAAGATTAAGAAATTGAGTATGGAAAGAATAAACGTAAGTAAAAATCACAAAAAGCAGGGTTGACCATGAGAATAGAATAAATAAAATGTATTCATTTCCTTTCCTTCCTCTTTTCCTTCCTTTCTTTTCTTTTTCTCTCTTCCTTTCTCTCTCTTTCTTTCTTTCTCTTTCTTTTTTTCTTCTCTCTCTCTCTTTCTTTTTTTCTTTCTTTCTCTTTCTTTCTGTAGTACTGGGGAACCGGACCAAAGACCTCATGCATGCTGAGCAAGTACTCTAAACTGAATTGCATACCCAGCCCAAAAGTATTATTTTCTAACAAACAACCAAACAAACAAACAAAAATTAATCTACTCAATGCAAAGTAGAAAATTTAAACTTTTCAATTAAAGAAAGAAAATTTTGAGCTATTCCAAAAAAAAAAAAAAATAGAAAACATTAGAAAGTACAGTAAGTAGAGAACACAAAATGGGTCAGCAGAAATAAAAAGTCCTTAAGTAACATTAATTAACATAAATGTAGATGAATTAAACTCACAAATCAAAAATTAGTCTTGGAACAAACAAAACCTAATCATATATATATATATATATATATATATATATATATATATACTTTTTTTTTTGTGCCTTTTTGAGACACAGTCTCATTATGCAGTTCATGCTGGCCTCGAGCTCACTCTGTAGCCCAGGCTGGTCTCAAACTCGCAGTGATCCTTCTGCCTCAGCCTCCAGAGTGCTGGGATTACAGGCATGTGCCACCATGCCCATCAGCCATGTATTGTCAACAAGACATTACCTAAGCAAAACTAAAAAATAAAGTGTTAAAAAAAATGCAGACCCATAAAAGAAATCTCCAGAGTATCAATTTTTAAAATCAGAACAAAAATTAACTTAGGGTAAAAAATAACATAAAGGACAAAAAGAGATGGTATATACTAATAATGGACAATGAATCAAAAGTAATCTTAAATATATATGTATCCAGAAATGCAACAATGTGGCCTCAGAGTGCATAAAACACCAACCAAGTAAAATAGGAGGCACTGATGTGTCCTGAAAGGTACCATAACGTCTTAACATGGCTGCAGTGGGGACCAAGCTTCCAATACGTGAATGCTTGGTTGACATACACCTATATCCACACTGTAGAAGATAGGCCAGCATAGCCAAGACTGTGTCTTAAAAAAATGTTTTTAAAGGTCCAAGGATGTAGCTTAGTGGTACAATACTTGCCTAGCATGTGTGAGACTCTGTGTTCAAACCCTTGAACTGAAAGAAAGAAGAAAAAAAATTTAAGAACAGAAACGTAAGTCTGTAACTCAAAAACAAGAAAAGGAAGAGGAAAGAGAATAAAAAAGTAAAAATAAATAAATAAACAAAACCAAACAATGTTGTGAACTCACAGAAATGAGCATGAAAGTATAAAGATGTGTCATATATAAAAAGCCTACTACGGTGGTGCATGCCTGGAATTCCAGATATTCCGGAGGCTGACATAGGGAGATGGCAAGTTTGAGACCAGCCTTGTCTCAAAAGTAAAATAAGGGAGATGGGTGTGGTGGTGCATGCCTATAATCTCAGCACTTGGGAGGCTGAGGCAAGGAGGACTGCCATGAGTTTCAGGCCAGTCTGCATTACAAAGCGAGACCCTGTCTCAAAAAAACTAAAATAAAATAAAAAGCAAATGCAAAGCACTAGGTTCAATCCCAACATTGCAAAACAAACAAACGAATGGACAGACAGACAGAAATGGAGAGACAGAGATAGAGAGAACAAAGCCAGTGGTATAAAGACAGAAGAACTCTTTAGCTTAAAATTTTAACTACATATCATACGTAACACTTTACATGTATTCTTTTTAAGGCTGGGAACAAATGAAAAATGGTCACATTACCAATAACAGATGGAGACCACCACCATCACCAACAGCAAGTTCAAGAGGCAACAGTGTTAATGCAAGACTTTGTCATTTTTAAAGTATAAGTTGAGAAATGTGAAGTATATTTATGCTGTTGTGCAACAGTCTAAAACTGTTCTATCTTGCAAGAAAGAAATTCTGTATCCACTAAACAACACTGTGGGCAATAGTCCAAGTAAAACATTTTTCAATGTCAATAGTAGGACAGTGAGAAAGTTACTCATTTTTGAGCCCCAGCTGTAAGTCTGACATTTCAAGATGCCATGGCGGACTTTCCCAGGAACACAGGCACAATGTGTGTTGGTAGTTCATCACGGTCCCCAGCTCATTAATTTCTGCCCTGATCCTTATAATTTCCTTATTGTACAAGCTCTGGGTTTGGGCTGTTCTTGTTTTTCTAAGATCTTGAGATGCATCGTTAGGTTATTTATTTGGGTTCATTCTATTTTCCTGATGTGGGCATTGACTGCTAAACATCTCCCTCAAAGGACAGTTTTCATTGTGTCCCATAAGTTTTGATATGTTGTGCTGGAATTATCATTTACTTCTAGGAACTGTTTTATTTCTTCCTTAATTTCCTCTGTGAGCCATCAAGAGCATGTTGCTTAATTTCCGCATGTTTGCATAGTTTCTGTGATTTCTTTTTCTATTGATTTCTAGTTTCATTGCTCTGTAATTTGATAGCATGTATGGCAACATTTCTGTTCTTTAGCATTTATTTAGGTATGCTTTATTAGCTAGTATGTGGTTTATTTTGGAGAAAGTATCATGTGTGATCGAAGAGAATGTATACTCTGTTGTAGGGTGGAACTCTCTGTATACCTATTAAGTCCATTTCTTCAAAGATTTGATTCAACTCTGGCATTCCTTTGTTGATTTTTTTGTTTAGTTGATATGTCTACTTGTGACAGGTGGCTATTGTGATACTCCCACTATAATTGTATTGATGCCTATTTGTTCTTTTTAAGTCTGTTAGAGTTTGTTTTATGAAGTTGGGTGCACCATAGTTTGGTGGATATATATTTGTAATTGTTATCTCTTCCTGTTGAATAGTTCCATTAATCAATATATAGTGTCCTTCTTTGCCTTTCTTGATCAGTTTTGACTTGAGATCCACTTTGTCAGAAAATAGAATAGCTACTCCTGCTTGTTTTGGGGTTCCTGCTGCATGGAAGATTGTTTCCCATCCATTGCTTTTTAGTCTATGAATTTTTTTGTGTTGAATATGTTTCTTGTATACAGCATACCATTAGATTTTGTTTCTTGATCCATGCTGCTAATCTTTGTCTTTTGATTGGTGAGTTGAGTCCATTTACATGATAGTTATATTGATAGACATTGACTTATGCCTGTCATTGCATTAATTTCCTGTTGGTGTTTCAGCTTATTTGCCTTCTGTTTAATCAGCCATACCCGATATATTCATTTTATCTAACCTTTTGGCATTGTTAGCTTCATTTTCTCCTTCTAGGATATCCTTGAGAATTTTCTGGAGTGTTGGTTTGGTAGTCATGGATTTCTTTAGGTTGTCTTTATCATGGAAGCATCTTATTTCTCCCATCAATTTTGAAAGATAATTCTGTAGGATATAACAGTTTGGGTTGAAAGTTTTTTCTTTAAAAACTTGAAATACTTCATTCCATGCTTTCATTGTCTCTAAGTTTTGTGTTGAGAAATCTGTCGTAATTTTGGTGGGTTTTCCTTTAGTGGTGATTCACTGCTTTTCTCTAACAGCCTTTAAGATTCTTTTCTTGTGCTGTATTTCCAGTATTTTAATAATTATGTGGTGTGGAGTGTTTCTTTTTTTTTCTGATCATGGCTATTCAGGGTTCTATATGCTTCCCTCATCTGTATGTTTTTTTTTCCATGTCTGGAAAATTTTCTATTTCTTGTGATTATGAGTTTTTTTTTAATTCCCTTTATGCTGTCTTCCAATTTTTCACAAATTCCAGTTACTCCTGTCTTAGCCCTCTTTGAGTCATCCATAACTGTTGGATCCATTTTTCATGTTCTCTTGTTGTTTCTAAAGTATCTCTCATTAATTGATCATTGACTTCAGCCCTGTCTTCTGGTCTAACACTCTGCCATCATATTGGTTGCTTCTGCTACCAATACTTCCAATCATGTCCTTAATATCCTGGATTTCTGTTTGAACATTTCTTATGGAGTCCCATTCTTTTCTATTCTGAGCATTTATTTTACATCTCTTTTTTTCTTTTGTTTTTGTTTTTGTTTTCCTCTTTCTTTTTCTTTTCTTTTCTTTTCTTTTTTTTTTTTTTTTTTTTTTTTTTTTTTTTTTTTTTTTTTTTTTTTTTTTTTTTTTTTTTTTTTTTTTTTTTTTTTTTTTTTTTTTTTTTTTTTTGTCTTGGTTTGGTTTTTTCGAGACAGTCTTGCTGGCCTTGAACTCACTGTGATCCTCCTACCTCAGCCTCCCAAGTGCTGGGATTACAGGCATGCACCACCACACCAGGTTATAGCTCTTTCTTTAGCTATGCTACCTGTTTATTAGTGTCTTCTCTAGACTCACTGATCATTTGTTTCATTAGGGTCAGTATCTGATTAGTTATATCTTCTCTAAATTCATCAAACACCTTATTAAACTGCTTTTATTTTATCGGTACCCTTTCAGACATATCTGCTATGCAGTTTATGATTTCCTTCCCTCAATGCCCTTGAACCACTTTTGGGGGAACTAGGAGTTGGTTTTTTTGTTTTTGTGTTTTTGAGACGTTTTGTTGCCTTGTCTTTGTATGTTTCTGGTGTGTGTGTGTGGTGTGCCGGTGGTTTGCAAATTCTTTGGCCCTGTGCCCCATTCTTTGGGAGCAAGCACAGCATTGTCCATGACCCCTCTCCCCAGGCAATCTAGATATCGGCAGAGAAAGAAAAACAACTGCCAACCACTACATTACAACAAATTCAGCAACAAAAGTGTCGAATTTCAACTGGATATCCATAACCCTAGGAATCACTCACTAATCGCCCTTAAGCAAAACAAAGAGAACTATCACTTAAGTGAAGATAGGCCACCCCTATACTGACCTATAGACCGCTAATTCCTACTGTATGTAGGCAGCAGTGCCAGAGTGCAAACATACCGCTAGACTAAATGCCTTCTTATCCAGGACTCTGATGATTGCTCCCACTGACCCTGGCCTCCCACAACAGAATGCAGGCCCTGTGATCTTCTAGTCTGAGCCTGGGCTTCCCAGGGTATCCTAGGCGATCCCTATTTAGCTGTCACCCTCTCCAAGCCCGTATCTCAAGGCTGTCTCTCTCCTCTGGTCTCTGTGGTAGGGTATCACTTCGGTTCTGGAGTGAAACTTGCCCCCTGGGTGTTCATCTCTTCTTTGATCAGGTTGCTCTGTTGGTTGTCACCCCTGTTGCTCTGTGCTGTGGAGAACCCAGGGGCTAGGAGCAGGGTACATCATTCTGGGGTCCTCTTGGCTCATCATGTGACCTGGGTGGGTGTTGGTTTGACTCTATTTTTTTTTTTTTTTTTTTTTTTTTGGTACCAGGGATTGAACTCATGACCTCGCACTTGCCCCATCTCCTTTTTGGCCTTTTTGAGACAGGGTCTCACTATGTAGTTCAGGCTGGCTGTGAACTCACCAGGCTGGCCAAGAAATCCCAGCAATCCTCCTGCCTCAGCCTCCCAAGTGCTGAAATTACAGGCGTAATCTACTGATTATATCCTTTGGTATTAGACCTGCCCCTTCGCGGTCTCCATCATTCACACCATCACTTGTTTCCCCTGGCGGTAGTCTTGGTGGTAGTGGTAATGGCAGTCCCCAAATGAACCCAGTCATGCACCTAGTGCCTCTTCTTTCCAAAGGTGCCCTTGGGTTCCTCTGGTTACAATGAAACAGAAATTGTTGACATGAACTGACAAAGAGAAGTCGTTGCTGCTTTTTAAATTTTTTTCTTTTTTCAGATGCTTCTGTAGTTCCCACCCAAGATAATGCTAAACCAAATGCAGCTAGTACCCATGTTACTTGTGTCTCTCTGCAGGAGGCAGGATTTGAGAGTCTAAACTTCCTCAGTTCACTACTCCCAGGGATAGACACGGCGAGGTTTATTTGCTCCTGACAGCCAAACATAGCAGCAGGATGGCAGAGGGAAAGGCATCCAGGTTCTCTTTTCAATTTTCTTTTAAAATGACGGGTCCCTGGTGGCACCATGCACAGCCCTCTTACCTCATTTGACATGGGTTCAGTTGTACCATCTGATGGCAGCACTCTCACCTAATTTGTCTCTCTGAAGCTAGCTTCTTCCAATCTCCTACGGGAGCTTTGACAGTGAGGCAGTGAAGCCGCCAAGAAAAGAGGGTTTAGGCAAAAAGCGAGTGTCAGATTCTCTCCTTCCTGGAAATACAGTCTCTTTTCTGGGTAAAGGGCACACAGATTTGATGTAACTTGCAAGAAAACAGAAAGAGGCACTGCTTATTGACGCCATCTTCTGCCCTAAAGAGAGGAGGACATTAAAACATGGTGACAGCAGAGGGTCTCAGGGCTTTTTTCTCATTCTCCTCTGACAAGTCTTCTCATCTTTCCTACTGCACTGGCATGAATATTTGGAAATATTCGGGAGGTCCTCTCTGCAGCACAAAGAAACTGGTGATATTTGGGGATGGCAGAGTTGGAACAGGCTGGGAGCTGAGGAGCAGGACGTCCTATATTTGCAAAATTGGTTTATCGCTGTGACCCTGACCGCATGTGGCTGCCATCAGCTCTAGGAGATTCAAGGGGCGCATGGACTCATTTACCCCCTTTCTTCACTTTTACACCAACTCTCAGCCGCTCCGATGAGGAAATCAGCATTAAAGGTGCCTGTGTCCTCAGGGGCATCCGAGGCTGCTCTGGACCGGCAGGACTGGCAGGACCTGTGGTTTTTACGGGCCAATGCCACCAAAAGCCATGGCCATTGTCCCTTTTTTCCAGCCTTTTCTCCTGGACTCACCTGTCTCTCACAGGCCAGCCAGCTCAGAACTCACCTCAGGCTTCTCTGAAGTTCCAAGCTCCTGCAGCTAAAGTACTCCAGGGAGCTGGCTCACCTGAAGCTTTGAGGAGGGCGTGGGACCAGGACACGACTGGCTGTAAATTTTCCCAGTGTGTTTGGTGCCCCCTAGTGGAATGCATCCCAGCCCTGGTCAAATCCCCTTCTCCCTTTCCGTCCTGATTAAAAGTTTCAGGACGGCTTTTCAGATCCAGTTTATAGCCCTCTCACCCTGTATGGAGGTTAAAAAAAAAAAGGCTTTCCAGGCCCTTGAAGGTGCCCCACTGCTTGTATTAGGCAGCGGGCTGCGTGTGGTGGCTGACATGAGCCAAGCCAAGGGACCTTGGAGGGTTCTGTGCTCTGCAGCACCTGCCCAGCCCTCCTCTTCCACCACGCCTCCCGCACAGGTCCAGAATTCCACCCCCTCAGCTGGTCCCTGTGGCTCATCCCCCCATTCTCGGCTTTGGGGGCAGGCGTGTCAACCCATGGGCCATGTGTGGACTCAACGTGGCCACTTTACACGCAGACAGGGGACTTCGTGGCTGGCTCAGAGGACAGGAATAAACACGTGAGGCCCCAATATCTCTCAGAAATACCATGCTGTTCTCTTGGGTAAGAGGGGCCAAGATGGAGTGAGCTGGTCTTATGGTTTATACATTGTGTCAGTTTGAGAAGTCTAGAAGCTTAATTAAGTAACTCAGCAGCTCTACATCCTGGGGTATAGAGCACAAGGAGTTACCTGGTCATTGTGTCAATTAGAGAAGGTCAGAAGTTTAACTGAGAGACTTAGCAGGGAGCCAGGGGTTTTACTTTGTAAACATCCTCATCCTGTGCAAAGGAAGATTTGTGGAGGCTACACCCACCCTGGGGGGGTGTCCTGTGTACAATATAAGGGAGGAGAAGAGCCTTGCTCTTGCCTCTTTTACTCTGTCTGCTTTTGCTCAGCTGCTGCCTTGAAGTGTTGCCCTGGTGCCATGCCACCCTGCCTTGGAGCCAGCTAATTGTGGACTGAAACCTCCAAAAACTGTAAGCTAAATAAACCTTTCTTTCCCTAATTTTGGGTGTCAGGTGTTTTGTCTCAGCAACAAAAGAAAAGTAACCAAGACAGCTGGCTTCAACGGAAGTAATCATGTCCAGGTCAAGTGGCACCATGCAGAAGGTCATGGAGACTGAGGCCCTCATGTTTCAGACATTAAGCTGAGCCCAGCAGGCTGAGTGACCCGCCCAAGGTGTCACATCTTAAGCTTTACTTCCAATAGCAGAAGGCAGCTCACAAATCACATTCCTATAAAAGGTCATAGTCTCCCGGGATTGGAAAGAACTTCAGTCTGTGTAAGCTCATGTCTCCAGGACATTTTACAGCCAGGATTGCAAGATGATAAAAAGTTTTATAAACACCGCTGTAGAAAGCCTGTGGATATTAGGAAAGTCTTCTGCTTCGCCCCAGATCACAAGCAACACCAAAGAGCGATGCCTCTGGTCTCAGCGACACTCAGTAATTGCAGACAGAGGCTAGCAGGAAGACAGGAGAAGTTCACTCGCTGTGTTGTCTGTAAGTCTTATCATCTCTGCTTTGGTTTCAGGTTTTGAGCTGATTGCTTCATGGGCTCTTGGGCTCTGGAATATTTTAAAAATTTTCCCCTTTTTAGCTGGGTACAAAATTGTAAAATTAACCAGGTATGGTCCTGTAATTTGGGAGGCTGAGGCAGGAAGATTCCAAGTTTGAGCCCAACTGGGGTGACTTAATATCTTAGAGAGACGCTGTTTCAAAATAAACAATAAAAAGGGGTTGGGGATATAGGTCAGAGTGAAGACCCTGGATTCAATCCCCAATATCACAAAATAAACAAACAAAAACAAAATTGAAGTATCATCCATGATTCTTGATATTTTCTTTTTTCCTTAATCTCCCCTCTCATTACCTAATCAATAACCAATGGCTATCTTATTGATTTCTCCTCCAAAACTCATTTATATTCATTTCATTGTCATTTGATCCTCACCCTCTTTTAAGATGCAGCCTTTTCTTACCTGGACAATTACAATGATCTGTCCAAAACCGATGTCTCAGCACCTAGAATCTCCCCCAACTTAGTCTCACTGTTCACAGTGAAACTAGTAAAAAAATGATCAAACTCTCATTGCTTCATGACTGGCAGACAAAATTTTCCCTTTCTAAAGACAGCATAGTATTCAGAAAAGGAACAGGAATTTGCAGTGGTTAGATCTGGGTTCAAGCTATGTCTCTACCCTGTTACTATGACACTGAGCAACTCAGTTAACGTCTCTGAGTCTGTTTCTGCAGCTGTAAACCGAACATTAAATTGCAAGCATTATAGTACTCAGGTATTAGGCACAGAGAGAGGAGGGAAAGAGCAAGCAGTATGAGTTCCCTTTCCCTTAGGTTGGCATACAGAATTGCTGTGGATTGGTCAGACTCATAATCTCCTAAACGAGTGGCTGGTGAGCGACTTAAATAAAAGAGACAAGTGGTATGATTTTGGGGGCTCCAGGAAGGTCCGAACTCTCTCTCTCTCTCTCTCTCTCTCTCTCTCTGGAGTAAAGACAAAGTACTCCATATTTATTTGGTTTTCAAAGGAGGGTGATACTGAAGCAAGTGTGGGAACTGAGCAGGACCGTGGGAAATCAGTTCAAAGCCTTCCCCAAGCAGTAAAATTTGCCAGTTGAGAGAACTGCTTGATCTCTGAGGTTGGCAGCTTTGTTGCTCTGGAATAGGGAGAGTCAGCAGACCATGTCTTTGGCTGCCTCAGCTGTGGTGTTATCCTGAGCTCAGAGCACTGTGCATCTGCTCTTTTCCAGCACAGCCAGAGGTCCCTGTGCTCAGCACCTTACCCCTGTATAGCCCACTCTCCAATCTTACTATTTCCCACAAATTCTCATGTTATGGTTTGTTTCTAGATGTCCCCCTAAAGCCTTATGCAGTCATGAGAGGTGGGCTTTTCATAGGTGGCTGAATCTAGAGTTTGTGATTGATTCACCATCCAATGCTGGGATTAGGATGTGAGTGCTACACCCACCCTAGGGCTGGTAAGGACAGAAATATAAGGGACAGAAAGAGGCTTGTGCTGGCCCCGCCTCATTGCTTTTACTGTCTTCTGCCACCATGAACAGTTGCCCCTCTGTCGTATAAAACCCTGCCTTGGAGCCAGCATATTGTGGACTGAAATGTCTACAAATTGTGACCTAAATAAACCTTTCCCCCTTTAACTTTTGTCTCAGCATCAAGAGAAAACAATGAACACACCTCATATGAAATCCACATAAAACAATGTCCTGTCCCTACTATGCTCTACTTCTAGTCATTGCTCCCTGCTAGGAGTAGCTTCTCTACTTCTCTGAATTGGTATAGCACACAGCTGTTATGGCTGTGTCTAGATGTCTCCTCAAAGCCTCATGCACCCTCATAGATGGGACTTTTTCAGAGGTGGCTGGATCTAGAGTGTGTGGTGCTCGAATTGATTCATGGTACAATGCTAGGATTAAGGGCACTAGGATTAAGGGGGTCAGTGCTACCCACTGTAAGTAGCCTGGATGAGATATAAGGGATAGAAAGAATTGTGGTCATACCTTATTACTTTGCTATCTTCTGCCCACCATGAACTGTTTTTCCTCTGCAGTGCCACCCTTCCTTGGAGCTAGTCGATGATGGACTGAAACCTCTACAAACCGTGAGCTAAATAACCCTGTCCTCCCTTAACTTGTGGGTATTGAATATTTTGTCTCAGCAATGAGAAAAGTAACTAAGACAGCAGTTGAGAGGGAAAACTTCCAAGTCAGACAGACAATGGTTTTGAACTTTAATCTTTCTGAACCTTAGTCACTCCCCTTGTGAAATTAGGTCAAACCTCACTTCATAAACTTGCTGCTCTGACTAAATGAGATGAACTTTCTGAAGTTCTCAGCATGATACCCAAGATTCTTGCCAGTTGGAAAGACCAAATCTGTCCCTGAGCATCAACTTTGCTGAGCTGAAAAGGTCACCCAGAAAACTGCTAATTGTGGGTATTTTCCAAAACATCTTTGAGGGAAACCTGACTGGTTCTGCAAGATTGTGATTGGTCTTATGTGGGAAGGTTGCCATGCCAAACACAGTACATGAGGGAATTTGTAGATCAAACAGAGCTAAACAAGTTTGTTGATTCCAGGGCTTTTTGAGTCTTTAATTCTGAATAGGCATTGTAAGTTTCTAGAAGTGACAATAATTTACATCATTTCCCAAAGTTGTTTGGCCATAGAATTGTCTTTTGCTGCTCTCTCCAACTCTCTACACCAGTAGGATTAAAAATTTACTTGGAAAATGATATTCTAAGTAAGTAAAATTGATCATAACCACCAATGGCTCATTCAAAGTACCTTCCCTCTTAGCCAGAATCAAATATCAGACTCAGTATCTCCGAGAGGCACAGGTCTGGGGGTTAAGAATTTTATTTACTTGATTTTGTGCAACTTACCCTGACCTACTGGGTAGAATAGCTGATAGAGTAAAAGTCACAGCTTAAAGTCTAAATCTTTACGATCCCATCTTTCCTTCCTTTATCTAAGGTTTGTTTCTTTACCTCTGTGATGATTTTTCTGAACATCTGCACACACACGCCATGCCTGCCCCACACGTCCTGAAATATTCACTGTTTGAACTTTCCACCTGACATTTTGTTTGTCCTGTCTCATTCTGTTTGTGTTCCTGGTTTTTGGTTCCCAGGCAGACTTCATCATAGTAGCAAAGTGTCATTCAAGGTTTCACATCTGCACAAATAGAGTGGGCAGCATTGGTGCCACATTCCAAGGAAGAGTTTCTATTGGATGTTACCCTGGCTGGACAGCTTGATCCACACACTTGACCCCAACCAGTGAGTGTTTCTGAGGATGCGGGAGAACTAGAACTCTCCAGTCCTGCTGGTGGGAACGTAACATTGTGCAAACACTGCAGCAACTGTTTAGCAGTTTCTTAACAAGTTAAAGGTATAACTACTGTATGACCCGATAGTCTACTTCTAGTTATTTACCTATCAGAAATGAAAGCATATGTCTATACAAATACTTAAACGTGGAAATTCATAAAAATTGTATTTTTGATAACCAAAATTGAAAACAACCCAGTGTACATTAACAAGTGAACGAACCCAGAGGTTCCAGTGTATACCAACAGTAGAATGCTACTCAGAAATAGAGTAGGATGAATTACTGATGTATGTAACAACCTTATCTTATATAATAATTAACATAATTACCTGTGTAACAATGAATTTGGCCTTTGCTCCTAGGAGGTAACCTATAAATACCAGGAATTTTCCGAGTTGTAAAGGTGTCTTTTTGGTACTTGCAGTGGGCCCCTCACACCACATTTGAGTTTATGCTAATGAAGTGATTTGGGAGGAGCTTTCGATAATTCATGCTAATGAATGATGTGGGATGGGGTCTGGTCATACCGGGAAGACCAGCCATGTGCTGAGGATATCAGGACTTTGAGCCATTTGCTATCAGTCTGACTTCTGGGAGAGAAGAGGTTGTCACGACTGAGTCACAGGGCAGTGAGTCAATGGAACACGCCTGTATCATGAAGCCCTCATAACAAATCAGGAAAACCGAAAGCTGTTGTCTTGCTGGTGGGTGACACTCTGTGTGTTGTTACACATTAGCCTGCTGAGAGAGTGGTGCACCCTACCTCCCCAGGGAGAATACACAGAAGTCCCACAGGTGGCACCCTCTCAGACATCACCCTATGCTGGCTCTGACTTGCATCCTTTGATATAATAAAACTGTAATCACAAGCATAGTGCTTCCCTGAGCTTTGGGAGTAGTTCTAGTGAACTACTGAAACTGAACCGGGACTGGCAACCCCTGAGCCTGTAGCTGGTATCTGAGGTGAGGGCAGTCTTGTGACCTCAACCTAGAGCTCAACATAGCTCTAGCTTCAAGACTTATCAAATTGGGCAATTTAAATCTGTGAAGGCTATAATATGCCAACTATTAATAAAGCTATTTTTAAAAGGTTCAGATTAGACATCACTTGCCGTGACCCTGTCTAGAATCTTCCACGGTTTCCCTGATGTCTACAGTCCGGGCTTTCCACCGTCCTGTCCCAGCAGATACCTCCAGTCTTGCCCTTCAGCTCTGTCCTATGCAAATCTTTGGCTGCAGCCAAACTGTGTTTCTTGCTATTCTCTAGGAATTCATTTTCCTTTTCCCACTTCTGTGGCTTTGCCCACACCATTAGAATACCCTTCCCTGAGTTACCACCCTCTCCAACCTGTTCAAAGTTTACCTGTCTTGGAAGGCTTAGATTTAAATGCAATTTTCTTTAAAAAAAAAAAAATTCCTTTGAGTTCTTTCATTAGAAATTATCTTTCCCTTTCTTAAACTACAAGAGTGGCATTTTTCATGCTGTCTTGTGCTTCTTTATGTGTCTGTGTCCGTGAGCACATCTTCTGGCTAAGCTATTCATTTGCACAGTGAGGCTCCTTCTGAGTTCAACATCCTGTTTACTTGATTAACAGGAAGAACTAGGCTTTGGGAACAGGCCTCTGAAATACAGGGCCTTTCTCTGGGGGACAAGGAAGGGTCTCTGGATGTGGCTGGGCACAAGGACAGTGGCTGTAGCCCCTACCCATGGAGACTGCCACATCCTAACCATGTGCTCTTGGGAGGTGGGGCATGCAAAATGTGGGTCCAAAGGACATGAAATCGCCCCAGCTCTGATGTAAATATGGATGATGATCCTAAGGACCTTTTCCCTGGTGACAGACATATTTGAGCAGAAGAATGAAAGCCACTGACTTCCCCAGCACACAGTACAGGGGCCATCATTTTCTCTCATTGCGAACTTGAGTGCTTGAGCGTGAGTACAGCTCCTGCTCATCAGTGGGGAGGAAGAGGAGTCAAGTGTTCACTGCTGTTCTCAGCTGCCTCGGCGTGGCTTCTGCGGGGTCGGGCTGCTGCCTCTACCACCCATGAAAACGCCCATGACTCATCCAAGACAGCTGCCCGCTCTGTCCACTGCTTCCTGCAAGTCCTTGTCACTTTCCTGGCATCAGCCCTTGCTGGATACAAAGCAAACCAATGTCAAAATATAAGGAACAGAAGCTACTTTTTTTTTTTTTAAAGCAGATGCATTCTTCCTCCATTATTTTAAAATTATTTAATGACAAAAATGTCAGATCACCTTTCACTAGAAAAGTACAGAAAATTATGCCTTTGGCATAGAAGCGCCTTCTCTCCCCAAGGTCCTTGCAACCCAGGATGGGATTCTGTCCTCAGCAAAGGGAGTTTTGTCCAACCCATCAGTTCCTCCCCAGGTCAGTGCTCTGTGACCTCCTCTCAGTCCCTCCAGTCTGAGGGCTCCTCCCTCATGGCCTTCACAAGCCAGTCCCGTTCTGATCCCGGCTCAGAGTCGCTGGTGTCACTCCCCTCCACGGCCAGCAGCTTGGAATAGTTGATTTTCCACTCTTGGGGCAGCCTGGGCTGGATGGACAGGAACGCAACCAGCCAGAGCAACAGGATCACACAGCAGACGCGGTAGAGCACAGCCAGGCTGAAGCGCAGCACCAGGAACCCCCCCAGAAAACTGCCCAGGCTGCAGCCGCCCCCGTGGACGTGGCCTCGGAACACGGTGCTCAGAGGCCTTTCTGTGCCAGGGGTGGCCAGGCTCTCCACGGAGGCTTCCACGGCCCACCACAAAACCCCATTGCTCATGGCACTCAGGATCTGAATAGGGAAGACCGACCACCAGCTCCAGAGGAAAGAGTAGTAGAGCAGCTGCCCGGCGAGGCAGCCCAACCCCAGTCCCACCGCACCCACCCTAGACAGTTTCCGAAGCAGCACGGTTTTAATAGGGTGGAGCAGAATTTCCCCCAGCAAGCTGAGAGCCACTGAGAAGCCCATGACCAGCTCACTGCTGCCATGGTCCTGCATGTGCCAGAAGAGAAAGTTCTGCACGGGACTGGTGACAATTCCTATCAGAAGAACAGTGAAGGCCAGGAGGAGGAGGCGGGGGTCGCCCCCTAGCAGGGACAGTGCTTTGGTGGTTTTGTAGCCAGGCTCCTGCTGCTGGTAGGTGGGGACAGGGAAGGCAGTGCTCACCAGCAGCGACAGAGTGCTGATCAGTGAGTAGCCGTAGAAGCACACCACAGCCCGAGTGCCATTTGTCATCAGGAAGCAGTCCAACCGCCCCATCAGGGCCGCGATGCCACACACACCTACTGCCATGCCCAGTAATCTCCAGAGCCCCAGACTTCTGTATCGGTCAGTGGCATCCACAAAATCCAGGTATTCATAAAGGCTGTCGCTGGCCACCTGCTCCAGAGGGGCTGTCAGCAGTTCCCAGACCACTAGGAAGCCAAAGGCGAGAAGGAAAGTCCACTGCAACCCTTCTGAAGAGAGCTCGAGGGACCCGGCTTCCCCCTTGACCTCTGACACATTGGCTGGACGGCCCAGAGGAGCATCTTGGGGAAGGAGGGGGAGGGCAGTATCGACCGCCTCAGAAGCCCCTTCCCGGGAACTGTCCTTCACTCCTGAAGTGATGGATCGGAGAACTTGGGATGTGGTCCAAGCTCCTTCAAGGGAGCTCACTAAGTGCAGCCCCTCCAAAGTTTCTTCATCACTTTCTCCAGGTCCAACTGTGAAGTCAGAGGCCTCCAAACCTTCGGACCTCCTCCTGGCTGGGAGGCTGGGCAGCCCTGCAGGGCGAGTTGAGGCAGAACGTGGGGCAGAGGTGACGGTCACAGTGAGGGTGACACCTGGTGGTAGGGCCGTGGTGGTCAGGCTGCTTCCATTGCAAGAGCGGCGCAGCGCATCTCCGTGCAGCGGCGGGACCAGGACCATCAAGAGGCTGGCTCCCGCCGAGCCGAGCAGCGAGCCGACCAGGAACGCCCTCCTTTTCTGGCAGCTTTTGGCCAGGAAGGCGCAGAAGGGGCCCCAGCAGGCTGCGACCAGGAGCTTGCTTCCCATCAGGACGCCCACCCAGGGCGCGGCCAAGCCCAGCTGCCTCAGGTAGAGCGTCAGGAACGGGGTCACGCAGGCGTCCCGCACCCCGCACACCAGATGGAAGAGCCTGGCCACCCCCAGAGCCCTGCTGACGTCCCACTGGGGGTTGGCGCTCATGGCTGCCCGACTGCGTCAGACTCGGGCCGGTGGAGGGCAGAGCGGGGCGCAGGGCGGGCACGGCGGGGACCGGGCAGGGCGCGGCCCCATGGCCCCGGGAGAGGCTCGAGGAATCCCGGCTCGCAGCTAGCTGGACTCCGTCTCTGGCCGCGGGCAGCGCCGCGGTCACCCGGTAAACCGCCGCCCATGTCCGGCCACTGGCCCGGAAGTGACCCCGCCCCGAGGGGGCGGCGCTGCAGAGGCGGGACCCGCACACCTGCCGCCGCACCTGCCACGTCCGAGGCCTCCAGCTGCCCCACCTGCCTGGTTGTGCGCAGGTGCACGACGGGTGCGTCCGTGGCCTGCAGGAAGCGCTCAGAGCTGGGCCACAGGTTTTGCCCCACCCCTGGCTGCCCCGTGTCACCCAGGAGTCTGGACTAAATCCCTGATCTGTGAGCCTTGATCTCAGGCAAGTAAGACTGTAAGGGTCAGAGTCAGAGTTGGGGGAGCAAGAACGGAAGGAAAGCTGTCTCGTCTTCTTCAGGTCTCTACTCAATGACCACCTCCTAGAAATCATCCCTGTCCACCCTAAGTGAAATTGCTAATCCCATTCCCAAGACGCACTCTCCCCTTCCCAACCTTTTCTCCATAGTGCTCCATTATTGAATGCACTACTGTTTATATTTCATGTATTTACCTTGTTTATTGTGTTTCCATCAGAATCAAAGCTCCAGAAACGCAAGTATTTTAGTCCCCAGGATCTAGAACTGTTTCACTGCATGTAAAATTTGCATGGAAGAGGAGGCATGACCTTGGGTGACACAATTTTCTGCAGCCAGGACGCTCTCTAAAGAGGACTGACGGCTGAGGGCAGTCAGATCCGGTCCTGGCAACACACCACAGCCTCAGGACAGCAGCTGCGTACTGGGTAGTTCTAAGCTACACTTACAGGGTGTAAGGTGACCTGTGCAGGTGATTAGCTGGCGTCCAGAACAGTGCCTACACCTGTTATCCCAGTACTCAGGAGACTGAGGCAGGTGGGTCAAGAGTGCAAGGCCAGCCTGGGCTAAATAGCAAGACCCTGCCTGCCTGCGCCTGCCAAAAAAGACACTTCAGAGGCAGCTAATACTAGCACTTCAACCACAGAAAGTGGCCTGGTTAACTAACATAATGGTTTTCACTGGTGAAATTACCGATGTTCAAGTCAGGTGGACCAGGTACCAATTTTTTCAGAGGTGTTTCTTCTCTCGCTTAAATAGGATATGAGAATCTACTCTGAGTAACTGCTTTGAGGATAATGATACAGAGTCTATTAACTGTTGTTATTCTCTTATAATTTTGTTTTGAATTTATTTTTTCATGAAATAAAAAGAATTATTTTTAAAAAAAAAAGAATCTAGAGATTGCAGCAGCCAAAACCCTTTGAACTTTTAGGCTTTGCTCCAAAATGGATCAGTGTCCAGGCACTGATTCGGCAAACTCTTGCAAGGTTTGCTCAGCTCACCTCATTCAGGTGGGGCGAAGAGGGGCAACTTGCTAAAACCTGTCTGTTTGTGTGTGGATCGGAATTTGGTCTAAGACTTGCTTTCTTTGTAAGCTGGTAGAGAGGTAGTTGTGGAAGAGCCCCAGAGCCCTCACCTAACCTGAAAAGCTGGCAAACTTTGCAAATATTTACTTTAAAACTTAATGATTATGAATGCTCAAATTGACACGAATCAGTTTACATCATCTCAATGCGGAAGAAACAAAAACTAGCCACTTTCAGGTAAATTCACACAAATGCAGTGATGTTGTACACACTATCGTCCTGTCAGGTTTAGACACACCTCAGGCACAGTGCGGACTCTCTCCAGTCCCTTCCCCCCACCAGCTCCCGCATCCAGAAGCTTCAGCGGAGGTTACAGTGTCCATCCACATCTTGCTGTTAATCGGCCCTGGGCTCATCTGCACTAGGAGGCAGGCACTTCGCTGTGCTGCTGCTTACCAGGTCCCCAGGTCCACATCTGGACTTCAGCCACACCCTTTATGGTCTTGGGCTTACCTGCTTCTGGCTATCCTGGAAAACCTTTGCTGTTCAACTTTCTCGAGGGCTACCCTCGAGGGCAGTGAGGCCAAGAGTGAAGTGCCCGCCTCTTTACTCTTGGGCTGCCAAACTTTAAAAGAATTTGTCTACCACCTCTGGTCCCCCAACCACCATCTGCGGGGACTCTGTCCAGGTAACAGGGATCTGCTTACGTCCAAGTCTTTGTGTTCTGTAACTTTCTTCCCCATCCCATACTTAGTCCTAGAGCTGGACTCAAAAGTGGGCAAACACTGGAGCTGGGCCATTACTCTCTCCTAGTTTACACCTGGATGCGATTCTTAAGCTTAGATGCGAAGGACTGTGATGTCTTTAATTTTTGCCTCCTTGAAACTACCCTGCATCCCCAACCTATTTGAGGACAGTGTTGGACAGCTGACTCCTTAAGGACAACGAGGAAAAGAAGGTGCAGGGAGGAACAACACAGCAGTTAATACTTCACAAAATCATTATCTGACCCATGAAGATTCACTGGGCTATATTAAGAACTGCTACCTGTTTTCTGTTAAAATATAAATGTTATCCAGCATTGGACAAGAACAGAAACGCATTAGTGTGCATTTATTGACTGTGACGTTCTCCTCTCCACTGGGAGAGTCCCTGGCTGGGGGTGGGAGGGAGCAGATGCACTGGTCTTTATTGCTTTCTCTCAGCCACAGGGCTCTGGCCACACAGCAGCTCTTATCTTGGTTTTAAGGGCTGGGCAGGGAGTTCAAGTGGGCCAAGACAGCAGGAGAAGCGGGAGTTGAAAATAAATGTAGGAGTGGGCATTGTTGGGAGGAGTGGGGCTGTGTGCCTTCCTCATGGAGTCACTGCTTTGCATGAGTGACCTTCTGGCCTTGGTGTGGGCCCTTCTCTCTCACACACCTGCACAGCCAGGTTCCCTGGGCTCCCCGGCACTCACTGGCTGCTAGTCAAAACCAGAGAAGCCCAGTGGAGCTGAGCTTGCTCTGGCTGTCAGTGTGAGTGCCAGGGCATTGGTGAGGGTAGTATTTCCTTCCTCTTGGACCCGCCACCCTTGGGCCCAGCTACCCTGGTGGGCTCACTGGATGATGCCAGAGAATGTGTTGATAGGCATTAGAAGGGGTTTGGCTGTGGCTTGGGTTGTTTCCATCTCCTTCTGTCCATGTGAATTGAGCCATGACATCCTGGACTTCTGGGTCCTCGAACACGGCTCTGGGCAGGGGCCCACTTCGAATCTATGGTGGGAAGAGACAAGCTCAGGGGACTGACTTCAAGGATCAGACCTGCCCAGGACATTTGAAAGGTAGATGCATTATCATAGGGTATGTAGGAGAGGGCCACACAGAAAGAAGAGGATGAATCAGGGGGGGAAATAGCATCATGAACCTGTCTATCTGGGCAGGGAGGATGACGCCTGCATTGAGCTGTCTGTGTCTCTGTGTTTGCCTCCTTACCTAAACACACATCCCTACAGAAACCCGAAAGGGTCACATCAACTGAAGCGCAGATCCTGTGGTGGGGGTGTGTCCCGTGTGGGACAGGCCAGTGCCAGCAAGGAGGGTTGGATCAGGGGGGCTTCAGGCTGCATGTGCCCCTAGGAATCTTGGGAACATTTAATATCAGCCTTTGCCTAGTGTCAGCTATTGAACTGCCTCTTCTTACTGAATTCAAGTGATAGGGCAGTGGCCTGAGTCCCTGTCCAGCAGGGAGCCCTGTGTACCAGCTCTACCTCTGACAAGGTGCTCTGGGCTAGCAGACAGAAGGAGCTGGCTTCAGCTTAGGTTTGCCCCACAGGACTTGGAGCACTAGTGGTGGCAGGCTCAGCTTACCTGACCACATCCCTGAAAGTGCGCCGATTGTCTTTGTCCAACTGTAGCACCAGCAGCCTCTGGTCTTGGCTCTGGATCTGGATGCTGGAGGTCCGGAAGGTGTTTGTCACTGTCTACAATGGAGAGGGATAGAGGAAGGGAGGGAGAGAGAGAATGAATAAATGTGTAAGTATCACCGTTGTTAAACAGATGGCTCTGCCAGCATGCTTTTCTATCCTGGAGTCTGGTGTGTATTTCCATCCAGCCCACAGGGTCCCTTGCTGTCTTCCTGCAAGTGATTCTGGGCAGTGACCACACTGCATCAACTGCCTCCCAGTTGTCCTTGGATCTCACATTGTTTCTAGAGTGTTGTCCTCGGATTTAAACACACTAGATGCTACACTAGTGCATGCCAGGTGTCTAGATTTGATGTTGATTTATTCAAGAAGTATTTTCCAAGCACCTCCTATATGACAGTCATATTTCCGTATGTGGGACTTGGGAATACTTGCAGGGTTTATAAGTCCTGACCCCAGTTCTGAGCATTAAATTAAATATAAAATTATTTACCTGTGACATAGGGAGAGGTAAAAAGCAACTGAGTACCCCCAAACCTTAGACTAGGCCGGAGGAAAGCAGCCCACAGCCATCTTTCTAACCCCCAGTCAGAAGAGGCTGCTCTGGAGAATCCCCCCACAACATGGGGCAGAGGACCGGGGGCATCATGGGTGCCATGCAGGGCTTGCAAAGGACCGTTCCACATCTCTGAGTCACTCACTCTGACTCACACAGGTGGCATCTTTGGGAAATTCATAGCCACAGAACTCTGGAGTTGGAAGAGGCCTTGCAGTCTGTTTCACTCAAGTGCTCTCAACCTTGGCTGCTTATAAGAATCACAAATAAAATTAGACATTCTGATTTAAGTAGCCTGGAGTTGACAGCAGGTAGGGCTGAGAGACACTGAGTCAGTCTCTTGTTTCATCACAGATAACAGCAGCAACTTCAATCTTGGTTGAGGAAGGTGTCAAGCATGTCAGGACTTTTAGTTGAACTCTTGTGGGTGCAAGAATGTCCCAGGAGGAGGATCAAAAGCAGTCTCTGGGCCAGACTCCCCAGACTTTAATCTTGGCTCTGCATTTATTGACTATGTGCTTTGGAGCATTTTTTTACTTTGTGCTATTTAGAAAAAAACCACCACAGTAATACTAGCAACTACCTTGTAGGGCTGCTGTGAAGATGAAATGAGATAATACATTTTAAGTGCTTGGACCAGCACCTGGGACATAGTGAGAGATGTATTAATGTTGGTTGTTTATTGCTATTAACTATAATTTCCAAGAAGGAGTCAAGCATAAATAGTGGCCTCAGCTGCCAAAGAGGGAGGACAGCCACTGTGGATTCTTTTTGTCTTTGGTTTGTCTCCTAGGCTAAGCCTCTTTGTTCCCATACACATGTCACTCTGAACAGGTGAATTGCGAGTCAACACAAAAATGTATCAAACTTTCCATAAGGCAGGGAGACCCCATGGCAGAGGGTGACAAGGGTTCGGGGAATTCTGGATGTACATTAGAAGTGGTGAACAGCAGCTGTGGTACCCTGGAGCTCTTATCCAGGGCATGTTGGGCAGAGGGCAGACAGTGGAGCCCAGTGGGCACTAACTGGACAGCTAACCACAGGATGGTCAGCACTAGGAGGTAGGAGGTAGAGCAAGGATAAGTAAACAGTGCAAAGTGATGGGGCAAAGAATTAAGAAACCAGACAGAGCAAGATCAGTTGTATCAGAGCATCAGGAAACTAACAGATAGAGGTTATCCTGTGCACCTACCCCCAACACCCCCAGGCAGAAGGAAAACCAAAGGTATAGGACCCTGGCTTTGGACACCATGACACTTCCTCTGAAAACCTCGTATGATCAAAAGCTCCCTCTTGATGAGTGGGTTGAGGCAGGGCCATGATTCCTGTAAACCCCCAGTTATAGATCCTCCCATAATCCCAGTACCTTCAGAGACCCAGTACCTTCCCATATCAGGGCCATGAGATCTTCTCACTGGCCCCACTCCCGCCCTGAGAAATGCACTTTTGCTTCTCTTGATTTTAATAAATTTTATTCTTATTACTCGCTTTGAGTATGTGTCCTGCTCAATTCTTTGTGCAGGATCCCAAGAACCTAGAAGCAACTCCCCTGAAATCCGCCACCTGATAACACTAGGATATCATCAGTAAATAACTTTCTAGAAATAATTGGAAAGACTCCAAGGAATATGGTCCTGCATGGGCTGAGGCATGGGGGAAGCCAGGCGTTCAGTTTGTGGCGCTCTACTGCACCTGGTGAGGGAATCAGGGTTCCTGCAGATAAGAAGACGGAGGCCAGGAGGGACTGGATGTGACCAGCTGAAGGTGTACAGTGGCAGGCATGGGGCCTGGCTTGCTGACTCCCAACTCTGGGCTACTTCCTCTACATCAGGCAGCTGGGGTGTTTCTGCGGGGCCTGGCCCTACTCTAGATAATCAGCTGCGTTCTAGGGGCCTCCTCCCACCTACCTGCAGTGTATGCAGCTGCCTTTTGTTCCCCACGGTAGTCTGCAGACTTGGACACACCCTCCCTCCTAGGCTTTGAACTGGCCGAAGTCTAAACTAGAGTCCACAAATGCCACTGTGGAGGCCAGCGGAGAGGGCCAGCTGCAGAATTTGCAAAGGGCGCGGCTCTCCACAAGATGAGGGGCTGGACAAATGCTGCCAGTTGCCTCCTGTTCTCTCTTGGCAGCTTTCTGCCTTCCACATCCTAGAGTCCCAATTCCTCCGTTCTACCATCGCTGTTCTACACCAGACTTCCAATCCATGCAGTTATATCTTTGCAGAGCCCTAAATTCACCAGGTCAACCGCAAGGTCCCTACCCAGCTAGTCTCCAAACTGGAAACACCCTTGTCCCAGATCACCATGAACTTCCCCTAGTGTTTATTCTCTGGTCCATTTGGAAAGAACATGAACAAGGACCTCCTAGGTTCCACGAGGAAAGCACAGCTACTGGATCCCCACCCACCCCAGCAGATCAGCGCAGGGACAAAGGGAAGCCCCTGGAGCAGTAAGCATATAAGTTCAAAAAGCCCCTGTCCAGGCTGTTTAAAGAGGTCATTAAAAACAGAAACAGAGTAAGGAACCAACTTCAAAAGAGGAAATATGACATAAGTGTAAGTGGGTCCGCTTTGGAGTCTAAAGGCCAATCGCAGTGCTCCCACAGCGGGCAGGCTGACTCGGAGGGAGAGGAAGGGCTTGATGACTTGCAAACTTCCAGGCAGCCCTGCTGTGAGTTAGCCCAGCTGAGTGCTGGGGAGACAGGGAGGGCTGAGATCATGGTTCTGAGCCTAAGAAGCTGCCATTCAATTTCCAGAGTTGCAGATGCTTCCCTGGGTGTGTTCCCATGATGGCAGGGGAGCACAGAGGTGAGGCACACAGCACCCCAGGGAGGGGGAGGAGAGAGAGCACTGAGGGAAGGGGCGGTACCTGAGAAAAGGCCTTCCAGGGACAGGACACATATGGTGGCAAGGGTGGAGTTTCGGTTTGATTGCCTTTGGGTCGGCCCCAGGACTGCTGGAGCATACTTCTAGGTGTGTCTGGGTGGTTAGGGAAGCACACGGCCTTGAGGTCTTTGGGCCCTGGCCTCTTCCTCGCTGGTACTGTACCCTGCTGTGCTTCTGGGCTGCCATGGACTAAGCCGATTTGCTCCACCACATCCTTCTGCTGTGATGTCTCAGCCCTGGAGCCAGTCAATCACGGACTGAAACCTCTCTTTTAAATTGCGGATGTTGGCTATTGTGTCTCAGCAACGAGAAAACTAATGCAACACCTGAGACTCTTCCTGCAGGACTGGCAGGAATTACAAAAAAGGAAGGTAAGGAAAAAAGAAGGGAGAAAACGGATCTCATAGGAAGCAAACAGCGTGAGCTAAGGCACAGAGGTGTAAATGCCAGAACACTTCCAAACTCAGTGGTGGAAAGCACCTGCAGGGAGTGGTTGGAGTTGCAGATAGAGAGGAAGAAGAACCAAGCTGTGTAACCCTGAAGAGTTTTTCCTACCCTTGGAGAATGGGAGATGACAGAAGGGTTTGAAGTACGAATCGATATATCAGAGTTCTGTTTTAGAAAGATCACTTGGCAGCGGTGTGGAAGGTGGTCTTCACAAGCATCGGGGGTGTCCGGGAGAGCAGCTTGGAGGCTGCAGTGTTTGTCCAGCAAAAAGGGATGGATGACAGTCTAGAACTAAGGTATCAGCTTGTTCTTATTTGCCTAGCACTTTCCACTCTTATCACTGAAAATCTCAAGTTTCTTCAGTCCCAGGCAAACTAGGACAGTTGGTTAACCTGGCTGGATCATGAGAAGGGGACAGTGGAGAGGGACAGATTTGGGAAGTGTTTGAGAGTACAAACCAACAGGACAGGGGAACATGAGGAAGAGGAGGCATCTCGGGTCTCTGTACAATAAATATTGTGGTACAAAGAGTAGAAAATGGCAGTGAATAACTAATCATAGAAGAAGAAAGTCAAGCATAAGAATAAAAATCCTGGGAATAAGGTTTGTAAGTTGGAGGCACTGGGTTCCACAGATGGTGGGGACGAGAAGAAGCCCGACAAAAGAAGAATTGGCTGAAAGTGGGTATGAGGAGCAGTTAGATTCCATTTCGGTTTTACCAGAAGCTCCTATGTCGAAGGCTCCACCCCCAGTGCAGTCAGGTCCAGAGGCGGGGCCCTCGAGAGGTGACTGGATCATGAGGGCTCTCATCGCAGGAACACATTGATCCACGCATGGATTTGCATTTTAAGGGGCTTGGGGGATGGGGCTTTGTTGCAGAAGTGAGCTCTCTTTTTGTTTTCTGGCCACCGTGTGCTTCTGCCACAATGTCCTGCCTCACCACCATCCTAAAAGCAACTGGGCCAAGTAACCATGGGCTGAAACCTCTGAAATTATGAGCCAAAATAAATCTTTCCTCCTTCTAAGCTGATGATCTCAGGTGTTTCATCACCTGACAAAAGCTGAGCTTTCCAGTTCTCACTCAGCCTAGGAAGCCAACCAGTAAATCTCCCTGCCACAGGCACCAGAGAAACAGAACCAGAGTCAACTTGGGGATGCCACAGATGCAAGAAGATGGAGTGGAGAGAGGTGGTGGGATGTGTGAAAGTTTGCACACAGAAAGGAGAGGTCCCTGTGCGTTGTTCAGCTCTGTTCCACAGTGACACACACCAGCAGCCTTTCCTCCTGGCCTCTCACTCCCCACGGCAAGAACCTTCTGGAAAAGGACTCTTCTGAAAAAACAAAGCTGTCCTGGGAAAGAGACTTGCAGATACTGATATTGGGTTTCCTCTGTGGGAAGGACCAAGGCCAGCTGACTACCCACCGAAGAGCCCACCATTGACTCAGCTTTTTAGTGCGTCACTCTTGAATTTGAACAAACAGTCAAGGATCACCAGATAGTTGAAGAGAGAGAGAGAGACAGAGACAGAGGGATAGAGATAGAGACAGAGAGAGGAAGACAGACAGAGACAGACAGACAGACACAGAATGCACACAACAAGCAAACAGGAATTCAGAGGAAACAGACACAATTCAGGGAGCAGAAGAAATTTTGCAGTGAACCATTATATCTTCAGGAGGATAAAACACAGTGAAGCAGGCAGAGGCCTACTGAAAATGAATAACCAAAAAACAAGAAAGATTTCTTGAAGTTTGAAAGTTTAATAAATGAATTGGAAGTAAATGCCCCAAAAGTCAAGGAAACAATAAACCAAAGAATGATGGGAAAGAAACGATGAGAAAATGAGAGCATCCAGCTAGAAGGACTTAAGTCCTGCCTGCTTGTGGTTTCAGAAAGAGACAGCAAAGAAATAAAGAGAAGCAAATTATTCTAAAAATAGTATTAAAATATACATCTCAGAATTGAAAGATATAAGTCTGCAGACCAAGAGTGTCTATCAAAGTTTCAAAATAATGAATTAAACAAAAGATGCCTTTGTATACAAAGACTGCACATAGGAAGACATCCTATTTTGCAATAACAGTAATGAAAGCTAGAAGAGAATCTGAGAAATTGAAGGTTCTGAGAAACTGAAATGAAATCGTCAAAATCAAAACCATGGTGAGAATGCTGATAAACTTTTTGGAGAGATGAAATGGACAAAAGATTTTTAAAATGTATAGATTATAATAATATAATGTGCTTGATTTAATAAGCAACACATTTTGCCTTCTACACATGAAAGACACAAGTTTTTGGTTGATACAGGGTATTAAAAAATTCGTGTACCAGGCAATGAAGAAAATATCAGTAAATTCCTAAGAAGTCAGAGCTACGTAAGTCAGCTGCTTTGGCTGTCCCAGAGGCGTTTGCTAACCTCAGGAATCATGTGCGCCAGGCAGGACAGCCATGGAGGTGGGAGACAAGGCCTTGGACCCACATGAAGCAGTGATTTGAAACCAAGATTCCCTTCAAGGTCTCTCAAGAGTTGCCTTCTCAGTGAAAGACTAGGCTAGAAGAAAGACTCCCGCCAGAGACAGAAGCCCACGGGCAGCTGTCTGCTTCAGCTTGTGTTGTGAGAGAAGAGGAAAGGTCTTTCCTGAAAATCACTAACTCCAAGCCTGTCCGGGTGTAGATTTGGGGTGCACATTTACTCCATCTCTATATTCTGAAAGTAAATAGATGATGACATCACTGGAGCACTTGGAAAAAGCAAATACTGAATTCTTTAGAAGGATGATTTTTGCACCAAGGTTTCCCACAAACAATGCAAAGACCCCAAAATAGGTCTTGTAATGGAGGAAACACACAAAGAATCACATTACTGTGGAGGTCAGAAAACCCAAAACACAGAAGGATTTAGACTCCGAATAATTACAGAAAATGTAATCACATAAATCAGACTATAAAATAAAAAATGTTAAAAATGTATAAAGACATGAAAGAAAGAATATAACCACTAGAAAGCTGTTAAGCAGTCATACTGTTTTTATCAATTCTAAAACATCCCTCCCCATACTGTGCTATTTGTAAAATCAGGCAGTATCTGGCAACCAATGTGATAAGGAAGCATCACTCATGGTTCAGGAAGCATTGCTGCATTTCTAATGCAAACTTTTGGTATGCCTTAATTTCAGTGAGATACAGCGTTCAGGCATAGGTAATGTGTAAAACTATCCATAGCCGAAATTGTTAAAAAAAAAAAAGATTGGTAAATTTCACTGCCTCAAAGTATAAAACTATTTTAGATCAGAATTTAAAAGAAAAACTGGAAAACATTTCCAGAATATATAACAAATAAAGGATTAATGTCCCCATATGACAAAACAGGGACACCACAGTAGCAGTGTGGAGAGAAAATAAATACAAAACACACAAAGGAAGAAATGGAAATCATTCGACTTCACTAACTGATAATGGCGGAAATGCAAATTAGCATAAAAAAGTTTGACAGTTGAATTGATTAATATATCAATTGTGCTGCAGAACTGGCACTGTCATACTGCAATAAGAGCAGAACTTGGGCAATTTAGAAAATATATGAAAAGTCTTGATGCTATATGAATGCCATCTGAGTGATTAAAACTCTAGGCATTTTTAAACAAATTAAAACCATGATTTTTGGCATGTATTTAGCCCTTCTTGTGAGCTTACAATCATTTAAATAATTATAAGCCACACACAACTATTATACGATAATTTTTTTGTCTTTTGAGACAGAGTTTCACTACGCAGTTCAGGCCGGCTTTGAACTCACTTTGTGGCCCAGGCTACTCTTGAACTCACAGTGATCCTCCTGCCTCAGCCTCCTGAATGCTGGAATTACAGGCATGTGCCACCACACCTAGTCTCATACAATAAATATTAAATGACTATATTTAATGACACAAAACACATAAGACATAAACAAGAGCCCACCAGTACATACGGACAAGACTTTAGTGTATTTATCAGTAAAAACATCACTACAAACTTTTACACACAGTCGTTGTCAGTTGTGTAAAAATATATAGGAAAAAAGGCAGGATTTTATACCTGAAAATGTTAATATTTACCCTGACCAAGAATTGGAATTAGCAGTGACCTTACTCCTTTGTATTTCCTCAAATAAATGATGGAACTTTTGTTTACAGGTTCAAATAGTATCTTGAAAAAGGGACAAAGAAATGGACTAAAAAATGACTGTTGGTCTTGGCAACATGGAGGCGACTCTGGCACAGTAGGGACACTGAAAGCAGACCACAGGCAGGGGAGTCACTGGTGTGGGACCGGAGACTTCCGGAGGCACCTTTGCGAAGGCTGACTGGGAAGGGAAGGAAGGAGACGCAGTGGGTAGAGGTAAATGGGTCACAGTAGAGTTGCTTTGGTTTTTTTGTGATTCCTCCTAATCAAGACATAAGACCATCTATTTTTTTTTAGGATGGAGAAGACCTGAGCACGGTGGTAGGCTAAGAGCAAGAAGCAGTAGAGGGGGTGAGGTCAAAGCCAGAAAAAAGAGAATTACAAAGAAGAGCCCATGAGACTGAGACAGGGACTGAAGGACAGCAGGGGCCTGGGTGAGCTGAGAGGTCACGGGTGTGCTGGGGCTGGGTTAAGGATTTATTTCAGAAGCTCCTGCTACTGGGTCATGTGACCTGCCCAGGCAGTTTGATCTGGAGCCAGTGTCTGCCTAGTGAGTGGTGCATGGGAGTCAAAGATGTCAGCAAAAACAGTTCACAAGTAATCAGAGCCTCGAAGGTCAAGCTGAGTAGAGTGAAGTCCAGAGAGCCATCAGATGGGGAGCAAGCGGATGGGCCTCATGTCTTGATCAGGAAGTACCAATCAGGGCAAAGCCAAGGGCAAGGGGCAGCCATCAGGACAGTGAAGTCAAACAAGCTGAGCTGAAGCTGGGCTGTGCTGTGGAACAGTCCAGCCACTGTGTGGTGCCCAGGGATGGCCGACATGAGCGCGTCGTGTGGTTTTCTGTCTCAGGTCCTCGGCAGCAGGCAGACAGGGCGTTGATTCTCTGCGTGCCTTACTTGTACCAGTTGGTACTCAGTATTTTAAACACACAGATGGGAAAGCAAATTCTTTCTGGTGGGAGGCCCCACTTCAGCAGAAAACTCAGAGGTCAGTTCCCCTTCTTTGAATACCCTCCCCTGGTACTCCTGGCCATCTCCCCAGTTCCTGTTTGACAGCCCTCCTCCTCTGCTCCACCCGGGACTTACAGAGAAGGACCTTCCCGCCAGGTTGCAGGACTTGACGACCTCTGTCACGCTGACATTCAGACACGTGTGAGCCATCGCAGGAGCAGCAGCTGGGGGGCAGTCAGGGGACCCTGTAACCAGATGAGATGGGGTCTATGAATGGTCTCTGGGGAAGTAGGGGCGTCTAAGAAGACTACCACGAACCTGTCTTGCCTGCCACCCCTCCAATTTAGTCCCTCCACATCCTGCTTAGCCTTACTTCCTGATGCTGTCTTGGTTCGGCTACGTTTCAAGCCGTCCCTCGTGATCCACCTCCCTTCCCTGGGGAGGGTGAAGGAGGTTTCCGCATCCTCAGACCCAGCAGCTGTCGCCATCCCAAATCCTGATGCCCTGCCCATTTTTCATCCCTTCTGCAGCTCCCTTTTAAAGAAGAAAGTTCTGTTGAATTTCTCTGCAGCTGCTGGGTATGCTAAGAATGTAAGGCCCACCTAGCTCAGGGGTCATGTAGGTAGATGTGTCGGTGACCAGGAAAGCATTAGGACCAAGGTGGAGAGTGTCTGACTTTCTGAATACGGCATAATGCGTCAAAAGTCATGCTTGTGTGGCGGCTGCCAGGCTGAATCCCCCCTCACCTCCCTCCAACCGAAGAGGCCTACAGGTGTTTGTGCCTCTAAGGAGGGCTCTGGAATCTCCACACCAGTCCGGATGGGGTTTGTAAAGGAAATAGAAGGAAGATAGTTTTAACCATAAGAGCTCACATTTATAGTTTGCTACATGCGTGCAAATTAATTATCCCTATTTTAGAAATTAAATATAAGTAGAGAGGTCACAGGTAACTTGGCCAAGTTCACACAGAAGCCAAGTGACAAAGCTTAGCTTCAAATTTTGCCCCTCTGACCCTGCAGCCTGTCCTCTTGACCCCCTGCCTTATGACCATCTGAGTTCATGAGTCACTGACAAAATTACTTGTCTTCTTCATGCTGATAAAGAACTTTCATATGTCATCCAAAAATTCAACTCATCTGTAAGCAACTTTATAAGGAAGCGATTTTGAGTTTCTTCTTTGTGCCAGATGTCAAGATAATTGAGGAGCTACAATGCCCTTAGAAGAACACAAATGCAGCTGGGCACCATGATGCATTCTTGTGACCTCAGCTAATGGGGTGGCTGAGTCAGTCCGAGGCAAGCCTAGACAACTTAGAGAGACCCTAATCTCATAAAACAGAAAACAAAGATACCAAACACAAATGTGCTACCAACGGACGGGGGTCCTATGGAATGCTAGCCAAACCACAGAGAATTTTAGAGATAGAGTTAGTACTGGACGTTGAATAGGAAAGGCGGGATTAGAGTCAGTTTCCTCACCAGCATCTAACCTATAATGCATATTTCTACTCTGTTGCTCCTGGAATATTCCAAACTCATTCACCCACTTTTAAAAACAATTCTCTGGTGTAAAGTAGATATTCAACAAATGTCTATTGAACGTCTACTGTGTGCGAGGCACTAGGGACAGAGTGGCAAAGCTTTCTGCCTGGTGAGCTTTCTCGTTCACTCAGAAATGATCTGCAAGCCTCTGTGGGGTGACCCTTCAAGTCCAGTCTGCCGAGAGCTGGCAGCTCCAGGTAAGCAGTTCAGGGCAGAGGTGAGGAACACAGTATGAAAGCACCTACTTTCGGCTTTCTCTCCCAGAAGTGACCTTGGGGAAGTTATTTTTCTTTGTCTCAATTTCCTCTCCAGTTAAAATATTGCTACTAATAATAGCTATTCCATGAGGTTCACGTGCTCCAAGGAGTTCGTAGGTTTAACACAGAGCACTACCCAGCCCCTGCCAAAGGCAAGCAATGGTTAGTGCACGATGCCATCCTTCTCTTTCGTTTTGTTTTGAGGTAGGGTCTCACTATGTGGTTCAGGCCTTGAGCTCACTATGTAGCCCAGGCTGGCCTCAAACTCACTTCAGTCTTCCTGCATCAGCCTCCCAAGTGCTGGGATTACAGGAGTACATCACCATACCCAGCCAAGGCTCTTTCATCCAAGAAACCAGCGATCTCACAGTGACAGCTAATACTTATAAATCAATACCTGCATATAAATTGATATTTTGAGGAAAGACATTCAAAATCCAAAATTTCCAAACAGTGCACACAGCCCCTCAGGTCCAACACTGAGTAGGAGCTCCCCGCACCGATCCCTCCCCTTCCAGCCGCAGTGGCCGCGTCCCGGGTCCTGAACTAGAGTTCCGGTTACTTGACAGCTGCCTGAGGTTGGGCCCACACATCAGCCAGGCCAGCGTGGGGCTCGACACAAGCAAGCCCGAGCTCTGGGATGGTTTCTCATCCCTCTCTCATTCTCTGCTCTAATTCCCAGCTCCTTACCTTCGGTGTCACTGTCTGGAATGGCCTTCAGGACCAGCCCGGTGGCCCTCAGGGAGACAGTGACCTCTCGGGGCCGGTGGCTGAGCAGAGCCTGGGGAGGGGGGTGGAGGGGCAGGTTAGGTCCTCAGGACATGCTCTCCCCACAAATTTCACATCCACGGTCTCACTTTCTGCCTCTGCCCTCAGACTCCCACCTGTGTCACTGATTCCAACGAGAGGCCTGGGGGAAAGGGCTTAAGAATATTCTAGCTCCAGAGGCACGGCTACCCTCCAGTCCCAAAGAACAGTCTCCAATGAGATCAGTTCAGGCATCAGGCCAGCTAGTTGGGAAGACAGTTTTCAGCAAGCAGGTAGCCTTCTTGTTCCTCAAATCGCCTCACCTTGCCTGTACACAAGGTCAACCTTCACTCCCTACCCCTATCTCTGCAAAACCTTCCAAAGGCTGAGAAACTTGGTGGCGGCTTCAGGACATGGGAAGAAACTTTGTTTGGCTCCAGTGGTCCCACCCCCCACGCCTGTATGTCCCCGAGGCCAGCTTCCATCAGCTGTACCTTTGGCCCCCTCCTGGCCATGCTCACGCACACTGACCTTCTGGTAGCAGATGGAGAGCTCAGCACCTGGGCTCTCAGTGACCCCTCTCCTTTTTGGCGAAGCGCCCTCTGAGGGAAGAGAGAAGAGGCTTAGGTAGGGGGCCCCAGCCCTCCACCCTGACGCCCCCTCACTCAGACTGGAGTGGAGTTGATGGCCTGACAGGCAGCTCAGCCTGGACAGACAGACAGCACCCAGTGTGGACCAGATGCCTCTCAGTCAGGTGGAGCTTGGAGGGAGCCGAGGGCAGCAGAGGTACAGGACAGAGCAGGTGTGGACAACGAGGGCATCGCCAGGTGAGAGGTGGGAGGGGGAATTCGAGGGAGGCTCGGCCAGGTGAGCTTTCGGAAAAGGACAGCAGGTGCTCACCTTTGGGGGATTTGGAGTCTTGGATCTTCACTTTCAGCTCAGTAAGGAAAATGTCCTCCACAGAGTCCTGGCTCAGGTCGCTGAAGATCTGGAGAGGGCAGAGAAGGAAGGAAGGGAGGAGGTTTGGCACAGGCTCACTTGCTGGACCAGAGGCAGCTGCTGCCTTCGCTCTCCACAACCCGAGGATATCTAGGGGTGGGAAGGTGTCCCCCACGCCTCCTGTCAATGCTGAACTCAGAGCTGCGTGAATTGGCCACCGCAATCTGAATCTTCGCAGCACGAGCAGTAGAATGTACAGCACTGTGCCATGTAACCACGGTTCAGTCCACAGCAGAACGCATGTGACAGTGGTCCCCCGAGATTATAAAGGGGCTGAAAAATCCCTCTTACCTAGCGATGTCACAGCTATCATAAGGCTGTAAGTAGCACATTGCCCACATTTGTAGTGACACTGGTGGATAAAACCGCTGTGGCTGCCCAGTGGTATAAAAGTATAGTGCAGAGAGCTGGATACACAACATCGGATAATGCCTGACAGTGTTGCCTGTTTATGTATTTACTGTGCCATATTTTTATTGTTATTTTAGAGTACTCTACATATGTTCTTTTTTTAAAACCCAGTTTACTGAAAAGAAGTGTGCTCTGTCAAGCCAGCAGCCCTCCCATGTCACGTTTACTGAGTCTCTTGACTGCTGGCTCGAAAGGCCAGTTTAAGTGGCTGACCTATCCCATCTCGATTTCTGTAAGTACACACTGCAATGTGTTCACAATGACAAAACCAGTTAATACTGACATTCTCAGAAGTGTCCTCATCGTTAAACTACATATGACCCTCAAGAGTGGGAGAAGCTACTACTGAAAACCCACACTACCCAAAAGCCACCACTGGAAGCGGGGGGCAGGAGGGGGAGGCGAAGTCCCCCCGGGGAGGGATGGTAACCTCGCTGGAGACCCTGGAAGCACAGTGAGAGCTGGGAGGACCACCTGGTTCTTCACTGCGCACAGAGAAGGGGGTGGGGCAGGCAGGGCTGCCGAGAGCTGATCTGACAGTGGGAGGCTCCAGGGCAGAGGGTGGAGAAGCGTGGAGCATGGGCGTGGCTGGGGGAAGACAAGGGAGGCCTCAGGGCCAAGGAAGCGCAGCCCAAGAGTTTCTGAGACCAGGGCTGTGCGAAGAGACTGGAAAGCACTGGAGTCTGCGAGCTGGCCAGGGCTGCGCCGTGAGGCCATGGTGTGTCCTCTGGGCATGAACGACATCGCAGACGCTGATGCTATTGCCGTGTGAGCGTGACGGACCAAGACAAAAGCCAGACCACTACACAACCACATCCAAGAGCAGACCCAGAAAGGGGCAGTGAACAGCTGTCGCCCTGCCTGCCGCCCCAGCCGTCCGAGTGACTGCTGACTCCTTAGCCTCGTCAGAATTGTTGAGATACTCAGTCATGGAATTACTTGCATTTCCTGCCAGAGTGTAATCCAGGCAGAATCTTACTTTCGGGAACCCTCCACCAAACTCCCAACAAGAGTCCTCCTGCAGCTCCTGCAGAAACACCCGCCAAGGCTCCGCACGGCTCCCCCTGGTGGGCATCCTCCATCATTGCAGCAGGCCTGCAAGCCAGCTGTTTGCACCTATGGGTGAGCTCCTGGGGGCTGTAGTCTCAAGGGCATTAACAGGTACCAATTCGCTAAGCTCAAGTGGTTTGTGTTGGTGAGATGTTTACTCCTGTTGCCATTGGGAGAGTCTTTTAGTTTGTTTTATGCTTTTTTATTTTGCATTTTGGAACTCAAGGGAAAGGACAAAATCAGGAAGGTGACAAAGGAGAGATCTATCCCAGGATGCAGAGTGAACAACAAGAATCCAGTAAGATAGGGACCCAGAGGTGGAGACGGCTGTGAGGAACCAATTCCCAGGCGCACACAGAAACCTCAGTGCAGGGGGAAGCCTTAGCAGCCTTCCCTAGAATGTGCATGGGGGTTCAGGCCAATATTAATTAGATTTTCAGCAACAGGGTGACTCCAAAGGAGTTCTTGGATAAAAGGTCTATGTGGGTCTCTATGGCAGTGGTTTGCTGTGGGACGATGAGTAAACTGGACATTTAGATGAGCGCAAAGGACTGGGACCTGGGAGGGCTTTGTATTTCCTTTTGTCAAGATTTTCTTCTGCACTGGACCTTCTGGTAGTCACTGGAAACACATAATCTCAGGAAATCATCACACAGTCCTGCAGGAAGGTATCATCAAAGGGGCCTGGAAACTCAGCCTCTAAGATATTAAACAACACGGCCAGGGGCACAGGTAGCAGAGCTGGGTTCTAACCCAAGTTCTCCACCACTGTATCAATATCTCCTGTGTATCTACATCCGTGCCCTTGACTTCCCCCAAGTCCTTACTATATTTTTCTACTCATTTAAATTGTCACAAGAACTGTGTGGCCGGTGAAGATTACTATTCCCACTTTAATTATGAAGAAAGTTAATTTTAGAAAGGGAGAAGCATCCGTGATCTCTCAGTCAGCAAGCAAACACACTGAGGTGTGCACCACTGTGAATGTTTACTGCCACACATTGCTTGGGACTGTACGTTACTGTAGTACCAGCCAATTGCCGAGGACCACAGTGACATTCTCTAGTACACACAGACACACTGGCCCACAGCTTACTGTGTTAAGAGTAGGAGATTCAGGAGAAGAAGAACAACGATCCTTATTTCAAGGGATGCCTAGCTTGAATGGAGAACAACACACATGTGCAGCTGTATGACAGATGGACACATCACATGACAAGCTACAGTCAGGACCTGAGCATTAGCAGAGCATAGAGGAGAAGCGCTTGCCCCAGCTGGGATGAGAGGAATGGAGGTCAGGGCAGTTTTGTGCAGGATGTGAGAGTTGTGGAGAGTGAATAAAAGGATGTGAGGCAGGGGGTGACAGCATTCTAGGGTTAGGGCGCAGCACAAGCAAAGGCCCGGTGTTGAGCACCAGGGCAAGTGAAGAAAGCCAGGACAGAAGGGAGGGGCTGGCTGGGCCTACAAACATTTCTGAAGGCACAAGAAGACTGTCACAAAGATCAAAGAGGTCCAGGAAAGAGTGGCCTGGATGTCAAGGAAGGGGCAGCCTCAAGCAGGGGGACATCGGTGTTTTCACTTTGACCCTTATGATCCGGACATAGCTTATTAAAAATTTAATTGTATGGCCAAAGGAAACATGCTTGCGGTTGGCGACTGGGAGGTGATTGATAACAGGTTTAGAAGAGCCAGCCTGCCACAGTTGGAGGGTAACATAAGAAACTGGAGACGGCGAGCCGGGCTGACAATCAGTGAGCCAGCTTAGCGGTTCAGGCAGGTAGCTAGACATTAACAAGCCTGAGGGAGAAAGGTGAGGGGCGTGGTATCTCCGATAGTATGCATCACAGTCAACTAAAGAAAGGAACACAGCAAGGTCTAATGCATTTCTAATCACTGGTTAGGTCTCAGACCCAAAGCGACCCCACAGAGCTCAGCGACATTGGAAGTTTCAGCCTTGTGCATATTCCTTCTGATACCTGGCCAACTGGCAGTCCATGTCCGGAAAAAGGCACACTGCATTCCTGGCTGTCACAGCCCGTAGCCCACTGATACCAGGAAAGGAAATGTTCTTTAAAGTCCCTCCTGCCTTGGGCAGCGACCTGGCTTAAATTAAGAATTTATCTTTCATAAATTTCTTCCTTAAATTTCTTCCATGCTTAAATCTCCCTGAGGAAATGCTGACCACCTAACAAGGACTGGAAGATATGCCATTCCAAAGTAACTTCGAAGTAAAAATGTTGATAGGCATCATAATTACCCTGGTTCCTTGAACCCCAGTATCTTCTGTGCGCATCATGTTTCCATGCAGATGCTTCTGTGGCACTGCCCGCCTTCTCCCTTGAAGGTATAATTCTTTCCATGTCTATTGTACAAAAAATTCTACATATGCTTCTGCACAGCCTGTATGTCTTGACTGAGTTCTTTCATCAAGGGCACGAAGAACCAAAGACCAAGGAAAAGAAGGGTCGGTTCCTCGCCAGGTCAGGACCCGGCTTCTCGGTGACAACCCCACACTCCCAGCTCAGGGGGAACATGTGATCCATCCCTGGCCACAGGGATTGCTGTGGGGATAAACACTTGTCTCCGTCTTTTCCTCAATTTTGGAAAAGACAAGCTCTCTTTCTACTGAGCTGCTGGGCTAGATAAGTGTAGGTCTGAAACTGCTGGTGGTCATCTTGTCACCAGAGTGAGAGAGAGGAAGACAGATAGAGAGAGACAGAGAGACAGGCAGAGAGACAGAGAGAAACAGAGAGACAGAGACAAAAAGGTAGAGAGAGACAGAGACTGACAGAGACAGAGAGACAGAAAGACAGAGAGACAGAGAGAGACAGGCAGAGAGAGACAGAGACAGAGACAGACAGGGACAGAGAGAGAGAAAAGAGAAAATAGGCTGGGGAGAGGAAAGAGGAGAGAGAAACTAAGTTCCCAAATTCAACTTTCAGAAGCCGTATCAGCCTTGAGTTTTTCAGCAATGTTAGCCAAGAGCTTTTCTTTTCCTCTCAAATTAGTTTTAAAGATTTCTGTCATTTGCAACTAAAAGAGTCCTCCCCAAAACAAAACTGGAGGGAAGAAATGATTGGGGAAGATGTCGGTCAATGGGTACAAAATTTCAATTAAATAGGAGAAATAAGTTCAAGAGATCTATCCTATAACAGAGATAGTAACAATTTATGATATTCTTAAAAATACCATAAGGAAGTTGACTGCAAGTGTTCTCACCGTAACAAATAAATGTCTGCGGTAATGTGCATGTTAGTAAGCTGGACTTATCCATTCCATAGTATACACATATTGCAAAACATATTTACACCACAAATATACAACTTAATTTTTACATACAAAATGACAGTTTTATTTAAGTTAAACCATATTTGTTCTATAGTAAAGAAACAAAAATATAATGTGAAACATTTTACAGTGCCTATTTCCTGTTGCTCTGTGTCACACACTTAATACAGCTCATTTTCTGACCAAATTCATCTCAATGATGAATCTTAAGAGAACTCAAATGTTTTATTTCTTTTTAATTAGTACATGTTTTAAAATTAGTAACCATTTTTTTCAGATCATCTGATAAACCTGTTCAGTTGTGGACCAGAAATATATTTGAACATTTTGAATTAGAACCTTAAAATATTCTTCAAACAAACCAGGAACCAGGAATGAAATTTTGGAAACCAAGAGGTGAAAATGACAAATTTGTTGAACAAGTCGGGTGGAAGGCAGCAAGACTCCTTCCACCTCCAGAATCCTGCCCTGCAGTCGTACGGCCCGCTGTACCCCAGGACCCGGCCAGCCCAGGGCCTCCCAAGGCCGGTGCCTTAAGGGACCGGGCAGAATAAAGCCAGGATGGAGGTGTTTGCTGACCACTTCCTGTGCTCTGCAGTAAGGGCCACTAAGAAAGCAACAGTGCTCAGTAGAGATCAGTCAATCTTAGAGCAGAGAAGGAAGAAACCACAGTCTTCCTAAACGGGTCCTTTTTATCCGGGTCAGCAGTCAAGAACTGGGTCATCTTGGGAACTAACGGATTTAAATTGCCAAATCCCCTGCTGCCATTTCATGCCAGCAAAGTATGAAGCTTGAAAACAAAGCAAGGGATGAGATGGAGGCCTGGAAAAAGCCTAGTCCTGTCAAGGCCTGTTGCTATGCACATCCTTAATGGGAAAATAAATGGAAACTTCACGGACTCCAAAGGTTTTGTTAGTTTTGGGTTACCAAGACTGAATGAATGATTGAATGAATGGAGGGATGGGTGAGGACTCTCGGCTGAGGGGAAAGATCCGGGAGGAGGTGGTAGCAGGCCAGACAAGAGTGTCGGTGAAAAGGCCTGTCCTGAACCGGACGAAGCCTATGTCCGCTGGAGGGGTCTGTGATGACGGCGGTGGGTGCAGACGCATTTTTGGGTGGGAACAGGTTTGGAGAGGTGACTTAACGGCTTCCAGGTGTCTTTCTCCAGTGCAGCAGGTGGAGAAAGGCTTTGCTAAAGGGAAGGCCTTGTGGGAAATGGGGAACCCTGAAGAGGGACCCTGTCCAGGGAGCCCAGCTGGTTGGACACTAGGAAACATCAAGCCAGGGAGCCTTGGGCTCATTTTCCCAGGTGCTGCTTGGAAGCCCAAGCTGAGTAAAAGGCAGGACCCAGGGTAGTGCTGAACTGAGCTTGGTTTTGCTGGGCGGGGAGACAGCAGGGAAGGAAGGCAAAGCGAAGTGAGGGCCAGGGTAAGACAGTAGCTCAGAGACGGAGCAGTAGGGAACAAAGGAAGCAGCAGACGGTGGTGGGTGTGGGCAAACGCAGGGACCTGGAGGTCTCCAGGAGGCTGAGGAGAGGTGTGGTGGGAGAGAAAATAAAGAGAGTCTGGGAGTGATTTTTGACCACAGACTTCAAAACAGAGTAGGAACAGACTTTCCCTGTTATGGTTGATACATTGTGTCAACTTGAGAAGTCTAGAAGCTTAACTAACTCAGCGTCCTACATCCTAGTGTGTAGAGGACACACCCTGTACCCTAGGTTGTTGTTCTTTGTGTCAATCTGAGCTGTTTAGTTTAACTAAGTGACTCAGCAGGGGGCCAAGGTCTTCCCTCTGTAAACATGCTGAGCCTGTGCAAGAGGAGGGCAGGGAGATGGGGTGAGGGCTACCCCACCAGAGGGTTGACAGCCTGCTTACAGTGTAAGGGAGGGAGAGAGGCTAGCCCGTCCCCTTTGCTCTGGCTGCTTTGCTGTCTGCCGCCTCCTTGAACTGCTGCCCCTCTGCCACTCCACCCTGCCTTGGAGCCAGCTGATTACAGACTGAAACCTCCACACACTGTGAGCTAAATAAACCTTTCCTTCCTTAACTTTGGGTGTTGGGAATTTTGTCTCAGCACCAAGAGAAAAGTAACTAACACAATATCCAAGTCCCAATCTTTTGTTTGGATATGAGTTCTCAGAACTTAATAATTATGTGATTCATTCAGAGACAAAGAACATAAACTTCACAAGCAATAGCATCTGAGTGTGTGTATGACTAGCCACTTGGTGACCAGTGTTTTCCTAGGCTGTGGGCTTCCAGGGCCCAGCAGGCTGGCATGGTGTGGTCAGAGCCCAGCAGGGAGGCTTACCTTGACTGTGTAGATCTGGAAATAGATGGGCTGGGTGCCCATGCGAACATAGTAGGTGATGACGTCGAGGATGAAGGGGTCCACGGTCCGGGTTGTGTCCAGACAGAGTGGCTGTGAGGGAGACCAGGGATATCTTCAGTCACCTCTCTCCACGCAACTGTGGGAGGCACCACTTTCTTAACGAACTCCCAAGTCCCTACATACTCTCTGATGCACAGACCGAGCTGGTCCTTCAACACACTCCAAACCCGGCCACTTGATTTCTATTCCTGATTAAAGTATACTGCTCCAGAGCTCCATCTCCCCAGAGAGCCTGATGTACTTCAGTTCCGCAAAGACATACTGAGCACCTGTACGTCCGGCACACAGGGTGCTCAGTTGGGGTTGGGTACTCGTGACCAGGAAACCTGGGGCAAATTACCCAACGCTCTGAGGCCTGAGCATCCCGTAGAAGGGAAAGGAAGAGGTGGAACCGTACAATCTGATGTCCTTTCAGCTTTGGTAATCTCTGGCTCTATCAGTGAACTAATTAGTATGCTGGGTATGTGGCATCCCGGCTAGTTGGGAAGTTGAAACAGGAGGATCTCAAGCTTGAGACCAGCCTGGGCTTCATGGTGAGATCTCATTTCAAAACAAAAAACCAAAAATAAATAAACAAACTAATGTTTGTATGTTATTGGGAATGGGCTTAGTGTCTTATCCTCCTTGATGTTCTCAGTCCCACAGGATTGTAAAGCATAACAATTCGGGTTTTCAAGCAAACAGAACAGAACATCTACGTGGATGTGACACAGGTGGCTCCTGTCTTCTCTTAAACGCCTCAGACCAGAAGTGTTTCTGAAAGGTTTCTCTTCCTGTAGAAGCTCCCTTTGGCGCTGGACAGCGCCCCCTTGAGTTCTTTTTGCAAACCCACAAGTCAAACCTCCCGCTTTTCGCGCATGTGCAAAGGTTCCTCCTATCAGCTGTCAAAACATCATTCTGCCCGCCCCTTTAGCTCCGCCCCTGTTAAATTCCTGAAATTTCCGAGGGGAACCTGTGTCTCTTCAGCAGCCTCCGTGACCTCAATAAAGGCCTGTTTTCCTTCCTCCCATTATCTCTCTCTTCTGTCTCACACCATGGGAAACCAAACGGTTTCTGATCCAGATTTTTTAAAAAATTTGGAACATATGTTTCTAGACAATGAGGTATCTTGGTGTTGAAGCCCATGTCTAAACATGTCATTCCTTTCTTTCTTATTTACCCTGTTCACATAGCCTAAAGGCAATTTTATACAATATTTTTGGTGCACCTGTGTTTTGACAGTGACCCATCAGACAAGGTCAAGTATGGGATTTTCTGCTTGTGGCATAGTGTAGGGGCTCAAAAGCTTTAGATGACAGAGTATGTCAGTCTTTGGCTTTTCAGACTAAGGATACTCAACCTGTAGTATTAGACCTGGACAGAAGCTCAGACTTTATCTCAAATGGAGAATTCAATACAGTGGCAAGTTTTGTAAAAATGGATAAAAGGTGGTAAATTTTATGTTATATGGAGTTTTTACGTCACAGTTTTGAAACACCAAAATAAGTAAATATGTAAAAGTCAATAGCTTCCTTTTTCACTAGTAGGAAGTTCTACCCTTAGATCTACACTCAGAGAAAGAGACCATTCATAACACCAAGAAGCACTATTAAACATGAGAAATAATTTAGAAAGAAAGGGACAAAATATGTGATAAAAATGGTACAATTATACAAGCAGTCTTTTAGAAACGAAGAGCTGTATTGTACTTCCAGAGAGGGAAAGTTAACATGCTAAAGATGTTAATTCTTTTCTGAACTTCAATTAGAATCCCAATACAACCAAAAAATAATATGAAAACAAAATGGGAAATGCAATTCTAAAGTTTATCAGGAAAGATAAATAAGCATATTCTGAAAAATTGTTTTCAAAGAGTCATGGTGTAGGTTTATCCTGCCAGATATTAAATCAGAAAAGTATCAATTTATACAAAACTTCATAGATTAATGAAAGACAGCAGGTACTCAGAAAAAAACTCAAGAATGTGTGAAGATTTACTAAATGATAACAGTGGCATATCGAGTGAATGAGACAAGGTGGTTTGTGCAATACATAGCTTTAGGACAACTGGGTAAACCTTTGGAAAAAACAACACTCCATATCTTACATGAAACACTAAAATTAACTACAGATGGGCTAGTTATTTAAATATTAAAATAGAGGCACTAAAAGTGCTTGAGTAAATTACCAGTGAATGTTTAATCTTGGGGTGGTGAAGGCATTTCAAACCTGACCCCATAAAGAATAGAAGTGCTTTGCCTCTGACTGCATGAAAATATTAAACTCCTTGTGTGAAAAACCGTTAGGTAAGTTACGAAGTGGGTCAAAAAGGTCTGTAACACCTCTGACAGTAAAATGGGTACAATTCTGACTATATTAAGGCTTTTCCGAGTCAGTTACTTAGAACGGGTTGTGGCTGCTGCGAGAATTAAACGATCAAGTCCTTTCGTGTATGCACTCGGTCCAGTTCCCGGCACATAGAAAGTGCTCAGGAAACAGAGAAAGGATCCTAGGAAGCTCACAAAAGAAGGACTACGACTGGCCTAGATGCTTATGAAAGTGTTTTACTTTGCCCTTTTCAAGGCGAAGTAAAGGAGCCTGGTCAGGGTCCCCAGTGAATCCAAACTCCTGGCCACACAGGGCTTCCCTCCTGCCTTACTCCCGTCCTGCCTCCTCTTGCCCTGAAGCGCTCTTGGATCTGACCCTTGAGGTCCAGTGCAGTATCTAAGAAGGGCCTCCTCCCGCCCCTGCCCTGCTTGGGTCCTTCCTGTGCCCAGGCCCCAGCCGCCGTCCCCCACCCTTCCTCGCACCCTCGCCGCCCCTACCATGGCAGCCAGTTTGTGGATGGCGGGACACAGGGTGTTGACAGTGCTCTCGTACCAAGGATCCGCGCGGCCCAGGAACGTGGCCAGCTCGCCCAGCTCGGGTGGCCTGGATGCTCCGGGCTCCTGGGGATACAGGGACGGGGCAGACACATCAGGCCCTTCCTGGTCAGGCGCCCCCAGGTACCACGGCCTATATTTTGTGAACATGATCATGTCGTCTCATTTCTCAGGGGTTCTGCGCCCTGTGAAGACAAATGAGTTCTCTTTCACAAATTTAGGTGAAGCTGGAAGGACCTGTGCCAAGGGCTGCCCTCTGGGGACACTGAACTATGGTCTCCAGCCAGCCTGAGTAGGGGAGGCACAGGATGGCTTTGATTTCACTGCTCCTAACAGGAAGCAAAGTGTGGGGCCGAGAGAGACCTGCAGTGTGGCTCCGTCTGCCCCACTAGATTAATGAGTTCCCACTGCCTGAAACTTCCTTTTCCGTGATCCCAGGTACGGGGAGGGCGGTGTGCAGGTGCAGAGAGAGAGAGCCAGAAAACGCTGGCGACCATGTTTGAGGAGAAGTTTGCAGCTAATTCCATTAAAACAAAACCAAACAAAACCAAACCCTAGAAAACAGAAGCCAGCAGTGGGAAAGCAGCCCCCGTGAGAGCCTGACTGTCACACACGGACTCCTGAGCGCCGAGTGGCAGCGTCTCTCCCAGCACCATATTGTAAGGATGGCGCTTCCGGTCCCTGAGCCAAGGGCTGCCAGGCGGCGGGTGAGTCCCTGCCCAGCACACCCCTTCTCTGCCAGGACCCTCTCCTGTACCCCTTCCCCACAGCCCCCTGCCCGTCACCTGGGGCGCCAGCACTGGGATGTAGTACAGCTGCAGGCTGAGTCTGGGGGTGAGGCAGAACTTCTGGGTCTCCCGTTTCCTGGCAAAGGCAGCAAAGCACACTGGGTAAGGGCAGGTGTTTGGTGCCAAACAGGCTCTGCTGTCCTACTTGTCAGCCCTTGACAATTCACACCATCTCTCAGAACTTCCCTTTGCTCATCTATGAGACAGGTACCTCGTGACTCTGTTGGAGCGGTGATGAGGGGCAACTGGGCAGTGCCCTGGGCTGGCCACTCACCTGGCGAGCGCGCCATGCTGGCTTTCCTAGGCCCAGCCTGGCCTCTCCTCCCGACCCTCTGTTGCCCCTTTCTGACCCCTCACCAGCCCGTACCAGACCCCCGACCACCCCAGTCCCCACCGGCCTGCTCGGGGCCCTACCTGAGTCTGTGATAGGCCTGGGCCAGGCACCCCAACATCCTGTCATCCCCCAGCACCAGCACCCGGGCCGTGTGCACCCGGGACACCCCGGGCAGCAGCTCTCCGTCTCCGCTGGGCCTGCCCGTCCTCCGGTGCAGCCCTGGGGGCCCGTCCCAGCTGCCGGGCATGGAGAAATCCGGGGGCCACATGCGCTTCTTGATGCCCCCTTTGCGCTGCAGCCCGGCTCGCTCCACCTCAGGGCTGCTGGGGGCAGGGAGTTCGTCAGCCCCCGAAGGAAGGTCCCGCTCGATGCCACTGTCTGTGGACAGCATGGACACCCGGGCCAAGTCCCGGTCCAGCCCAAGGCCCTGCAGATCCAAGGCCTCCAAGTCAGCGCTAAGGCGCAGCTGGGACTGTGGGCGCAGGAAGAGCACCAGCTCCTTCCCTGGGACAGGAGAACGGGGCTGTCAGGGCGGCAGGGCCAGGTCCACAGGTGTCAGACAGCTTTTACCTGGACAGAAGCCTGCGCACTTCGGCTGCCTCTTGACAGTAAATATATTAGTGGCCACAAGTGTCCGGCACTAAAGAAATCAATTTAACCGAGTGCCCACCACCGGTAGCTGACCCTGGAGCCCTCCCAGACTCTCACTCTCTGCATCGTCCTCCAGAGCATGGACCCCAGATGTCCGGCTCTGTGGAGGACTCCAGGCTTTTCTAATCACCTGCGTTTTATCACATGTGAGGAAACTGAGGTCTACAGGGAGAACTGAGTCCATCTAGTATGACCCAGTGTTCCAAAGGAAGGGCCAGCGCTCGAGCCCAGTTTCCTGACCCGGCACTTCCCACCATGACCTCTGTTCTCGCCGCCCTCTCCCTGGAGAAGAGCCACGGGGGAGGAAGGACGGTGACGGGGGCAGGACACCAGAGCAGGGGGGATGTGTCAGACTGCTGGGCGTCTCTAGGTCTCCCCCAGACCTGGGAACCCTCACGTTTTGTGCTTGCCTCTCTCTCGGGGACATCATTGGCATCACTGTGGCCTTGTGGCACGATCGGGGCCCATGAGGCCAGTGGCCAGTGCACTGAGCTACCCCAGCGGAGAGAACACGTGCACTTCGTTCAGATGTGCAGAACAACACGGGGGAAGACAGCGAACACGGAGACCCCACAGACACACGGACAAACTCACGCGTGAGCACACACACAGACATACACCGCGGTTCCCAGCCTGCTGCCCCGGGAGCTCAGAGGCAAGGGCACGCACAGAGCTGCTCCTGGTCAGTCCACAGGTGGAAGGTGATGTAGGGGCTGGGCAGGGGGACGCTTGGTGGCCGGTCCTGGGCAGGGTCACCTAAAGAAAGGAGTAGGCTGTGGGGACCACGAGAGAAGCATTGTGGGCCTTCCTCTGCCCTCTCCCGTTCCCCATGCTGCTACCACGGAGGGGCCCGGACGGTGGCAGGGACCCTCTCTGGCCTCTCTGGAATTGTAGAGTCTGCTCTTCTTCTGTCTATCCCCATCAGCTCACCCAGGGCCCAGTCTGCCGCTGCCACCTCCCAGCCCGAGGAGGCTCAGGGGCTCCGTGCTTCCTGTGCCCCTCCCAGCTCAGCCTTAGAGTCCTTTGAAAATCAGCTCAGTCTTCTCTAGCCCCTCACCCATCGCCAATCCTGTCCTGTTGCCAGTGCTGCATCCCACTGGGCTGGTTTTCCAGGTGTTCTTTAAACACCCTGCCCACATCCAGATGAAACAGAAAAGACTGCTTCTCCCAGGCCACATCTGGTCATTTGTGTGCTTCTGTTCCATGCTGCAGGGCCCTCGCTGCATTGGCGAAGCGTGGAGGGCAGCAGGAAGCCCGTGTGACCCAGGGAGAGACCAGGGCCGACCCCTCAGGCTGCCCCTCCTTTTAGAAGTTTCCTGACCACTCCAGCGGCCTACGGTGCTCATTCTCTCCAGCCAGAACTTGGAGGTGTGTATATTGGACACACCTAACCTGGGTCCTTAGGGTGCGGCTCTCAGATTCTGTTTACTCTACCCCTCAGAGTCATCCTCCAACTAGGAAACATGTATTCGGGGATGCCCGTCTGGGCTCTTGGATTTCCCTGTCCACGTGGGGCTTCCTCCCAGCACATTATGGCATATTCTATAAATGTGCAATAGAAAGAAAGATGCCAGAACAAAAGCCCGTGACACGGCATCTACTACCTTTGATCCTCTCTAGAGGGCCTTCTGGTCCCCAAATCCTTTGGCTGTGGTAGCAGAGTGGGGAAAACCTCCTGCCTGGATTCGAAGCTTGGCTGTGCTTCTCACCAGCTCAGTGATGTAGGCAAGATTTTTAACTTCTTTCTAACTCAGTGTCTTCCTCCGTAAAACGGGGGTAATGATAGATTTAATCTCGTAAGGTCACTGTGAAGGTGACCTGATTTGATGTATGTAATTTAAAATATATGGAGGGCTGGGGGTTTAGCTCAGCGGCAGAAGCACAAGGTCATGAGTTGGAAAGTACTCAGAGCACTTATTGGGGTGCAGCAAGTGCGCCACAGGTGCAGGCTACCGTGACCACACTGGCCACCTTCTTAGCCTCCCGCTGCTGAGTCAAAGGCTCCAGGCGGACACAACGCTGCTCTCTGGCGCCCCCTGCGGCCCGCTGTCCCACCTCGGCCCTGCCCCCCGCCGCTTACTGCCGCAGCGCCCCCTCGTGGCGGCCGCCGGCCCCAGCAGCGAACAGTAAATCTCCTCCAGCCTCTCCAGGTGTCCGGCTCGGCTGGGGCTGGCCTCGCCCGCCATCTGCTCCACCGCAGCCACCACGGCGTGGAAGTACTGCTCCAGGACGCGGCGGGAGCTGGCCTGCGGGGGAGGACGGCGCGGCCTGAGTCCCAGCCCACACGCCACACACCCATCTCCTATGCCACGCCTCCTCTCTGCCCCGGCAGGCTCTAGACCCCCATATCCTGGGCCTGCCCCTGCCCTGCCACAGCTGTGGTCCCATGCAGTCTGCAGCTGGGGGCCCCTGTGCCCCCCACACCCTGTTAGGAGGAGGCGGCCTGCAGTGGTTTAAGAAAGGAGACAGCAGTAAAAGGAAGGACCCGCCAAAGAAATGATCTAAGATGCAGGATTCAGACTGGAAAATTTCAGATGGAGCACAGCAAGAAGAGCTATCATCCAATGCGTTTTAGCAGGCAAAGCGGGGTCAGGGTGAGGGGCTCATCCCGGGGCAAAACTAACAGGGCCCAGACTAGCAGAACCCCCCCGGAGCTGCACCCTCCTTTCTGGGCGCCCGGCTCTTGTCGTAGCAGCAGCATCTCTGCTGAGTCTAGCAGCTCCCGGCCTCAGCCGTCATCTCACCCGGCCGTCCCTGTGATACACTGATGATTCACTTGTAGTGTTTATTTATGGGGGAAGGGTAAAGGTGACACGAGACAGAAGCAAGCAGAGGACAGCGAGTGCCCAGTGGGGGTCGCGGGGACCCGGGCGTGAGTCACCTGCAGCTTCCTGTGCAGAGCTCCGGGGTGGCAGGCCTCCCCCAGCGCGGCCTGCAGGGCGTGGGAGACCACGTGGCGCATGCAGGCCTCAGGCGTCTGCTGCCCCCGGGCCGCCTCGATCTCCAGCAGCAGGGCGCTGCACACCGAGGGGGACACCAGCTCGGGGTCCACGAAGAGGAAGACTCTGTGGGCAGGAAGGAGGTGGTGACTGTGGTAGGTAGGAGCCCGCGCAGCCCTTCTAGAGGGCAGTGCTGGTCCCCTTGGCTGAAGTCCGCTGTCTTCACATAGGAAAGTAAGCCTGGTCCTGTGTCTAGGGAAGTTCCAAGTGACAGCCTCCTCTGTCCCTCAGATTCCTGTCACCCCTAAATCTATCCTGCCAGAAATGGAGCTCTGAATGCTGAGTAAAGCCCGGCTTCTCTCAGCACTCCATCACACCAGAAAACCACTCTCCTCCTCAGTCAACCATGTCGCCCCACCTCTCCGGCACTAGTTCTCATGGGTCCCCTTCAAACCTCCTTGCGTCCTTCCTAAGTGTAGTTCCCCAAGCCTCAATTCAAGCTGTGTCTCTCGGGGCCAAGTAAAAGGAGATACCCGAGAAAGGAAGCACCTCCATCACCCATCTCTTCCACAGAGCAAGGGGCCTTCCTCTATTCCCCTCTGCCTCTGTCTTATCGAGACAGCTGGCGCACACAGATGAAAGCCGAGAGCCTTCTTTGTGGGGCTGTGGCCCCAGGCGCCTGCACTGTGGATATTCTGAGCCACCACAGGCCGCCTGGCTGGTTTGATGCTTCCTCCTAGAACCGCATGTTCACTCCATCGCTGGTCAGGTGTCGTGGCTGCAAGCTCTGCCGTGCCTCTTCTGGATCCAGCCTCCTCCTCTGTCCTTCTGCCAGTGAGCAGTCACACTGCTCCAGCACCTCTGGGGGGTGCGGCGAGAAGTGTTCTGGGGCTACTCACCTCTCCTGGTAGGGGTACAGTTCATTCATCAGGTTCTGTTCTGCAAGGACTGTCCTCTGGTACAGCGTTCCTGCAAACCAATCAGTGTCAGCCAACAAGCGTTGGTCTCTGACTCCCTGTCTCCGCCTTCCCAAGGAAGGGGCCAAGAGTCTGGAGCTCCCTGGCGTCCTGGAGAAGAAGGCCAGACCCTGGGGCTGCTGAGAGATCAGGGCGCCCGGCGGCTCTCACCTGGGACCGCCATCTCCGTTTTCAGCCTTATGGCACAGTCCAAAGCGACGGTGCAGTAGGGGGTGGGCAGGGTCAGTAACCTGGTGCAGAAGGCGTAGGTTCTGCGGTAGAGCTCCTCCGTGATGCCTGTGGCCTGGGGGAGGGGGAGAAGTCGGGGCATACACAGCCCTAGTCAGAAAGGGTGCTGGGTGAGCTGGAGGTGGGCAGGAGAGGAGGAAGGTGGGACCTGACGGGGGCGCTTGACTCAGGGTTCTCTTCCATATTTGCTCCTTCCAGCCCCTTTCCTGCACTGGATGCCCCACTTCAGCTCAGCAAGATGGAAATTTATCACATCGCATCCCATCACCCCGTCAGCTGGCTCAAGCCTTCCGGCTCAGTCTGCTGCGCGTTCCTGTGGCTCTCCAGGATTGAAGCTGTGGGGCTGCTCCCGAGTCACTGCTCCTCACTGGCAGAAAATACTCCACGACAGCCCGGGGGCTTCCCCGCTCCCTTCCTCCTCTTCATCCCTGTGCTCTTGGCCTGGGCCGGAGCCCAGAGCTGTCCTCGCAGTGGGTGCTGCAGCAGCCCCAGGCTTGGCTTTCTGCTCCTCATCCTCCTGAGCTCACTCTCCTCTCTGAGACTGCCCGAGGCTCCCCAAGACATTACCAGAAGCTTTTCATCATGTCTCTTCCCCGTGTAGGGAACAGTGGTGTTCACATGTGAACAAGCCCCCAAACCTCCTCAGGCTTTCGGGCTCTCCATACACGCTCCACAGTGCTGCACCTCCCCCACCGCCTGCCCAGCTTTATCTCTGAGTAGGAGGGCAAGAGGCAAGCTGGGGTTTCTACATCACTGTGCAGCAAGCCGTCCCAGGCTTTTTCTAGGCTGCCCTGGTGGAGCTGAGGTGTCCGCTAAGGGAGAGGACGGCGGGGCACCGCAGCCACCTGACCCCAGCCTCCCTGTCACCTTGGTGAGTACGTCCATCAGGGTGTGCAGCAGGGGGATGATGACGTGTCGGAGGTCCTCGCTCTCTGCCTGGAAAACAAGGAGAGCCCTGACACGGATGTAGCTTGGGCTCGGGCTAGGATGGGGGGTCACCAGGTCACCCCTGCAGGAGGTGGCAAGGGTTGGAGCTGGCCAGGGAGGGGCAGCAGGCAGCATTCCGCTCGCCAAGGACTCCAGCCAGCCCCGGACAGGGCAGGAGTGTGGCACATAGAAGCGTGGGGCCCCTTCTGAGTGTGTGTGTGTGGGGGGGGGTGCAGCAAACTGTGGGGGGGGTGACTTTGACTCAGGGCAGGAAAAATGGCAAGCAAGTCCCCAACTTGGAGCTTTCCTCAAGTGCAGTGTTGCCCAGGCACAGAAGGTGAAGTGGTCCGGAGGATAATTTTAGGCACTACGAGGATAATTGTGAAAAATGAGAATGGTTATATATGTATTTAGAGGTGCTTTCTATTTCTGACAAGTGACATAGACTTTCCATTAATGGACATGTTATGGAGTTTCTTTTCTTTTTCCTTTTATCTTTTTTTTTTTTTTTTTTGGTCTTTTTTAGACAAGGTCTCACTATGCAGTTCAGACTGGATTTGAGCTCCCTTCGTAGCCTGAGCTGGCCTCATGTTTTTTGAAATATGTTAACTTGAAAAGCACTCGGAGTTGATGCAAAGAAAATATTACTTAGGTAAAGGTCTAGGAAGCACATGTGTATGGTAGAAATCAAGCGGATGGCCCACAGAGCTTCCAGGATGGGCCCCCCGGCCCGGTGGGGCCCCTCATCCTCTCATTGCTACCTGTCTCCCCAAAGCCAGAGCACCCACCTTCTCCAGCTCTCTGAGTAGAATGCGGACCAGCTCGGGGTTCCTCCTGGGGTCTCGCTCTACCTTCTTGTGCAGGGACCATCTCCACATACCTGACCAGGAGAAAGGGTAGCCCGGTAGGACCAGACGTGGTGGGGGCTCTGAGACGAGAGGCCTCTGCGTGGGACCCCGAGCCGGGTCATGTCTGACCCGCAGTCAGCCCTGGGCTCCAGGGGGCCCTTCCCCAGTGAAACCATTCTGATCCTCAGCCCTTTGTTGACAGTGGGTCCCCAAGGCAGAAAGAAGGGGAGGGAGACACAAGTGGGGACGGGTGTGTGCACGAGGACCACAAAGCAGCAACGACTGCAGATGTTAGCCCGTCACCCTCTGGTGCTTCTGCAGGCCAGAGAGGACTTTTGTTTGGAAGTGGAGCTGGGGGACATGATGAAGAAAGAGGGTGCCAAGTCCCCAATGCCTCTGCCATGGCTGCTAGGAAGGTTGAAGCAGGGAGCCGAAGTGCTTCCTGGTTCCCCAGGCTTAGGGATTTCCACCAGGAAGGGGGCTGGCCTGGAAGGCTCTTCCCCATGACCTCTGGGGTGGGCGCTTTCCTGAATGAGTGGACAGGACAGGAGGGGTGAGGTCGGGGCCAGAGGGAATAGTTGCCCCCTGCCTGCCAACACTTACCCTGGTTGCTCTGCAGGGCTGGGCCCTGCGCACTCAGCTCCCGGAGCACAGCCTGCACACTCCTCTGGAGGTCCAGCTCTGCATCTGGAGGGAGAAGCAGGGGACTGGAGGTTCAGCTCACCTGGCCCCACTCCTACCCACTTCCGTCCCTCAGAGAATGTTTTAAGTGCTTCTCTGAACCTCAAGGTGTGTCCCAAGGTAACCAACTTAGAGCTGGCAGTCAGCACACCAGTCAGGACTGAAGACATATTTTCATCAGGACATTTTTTTTTTTTTTTTTTTTTGTAAAACAAGCATTTTCTAAAGTGGGGGATGTATGGGAGTGCCCCACCCATCCAAGATCCCAAAATATTAAGTAGAAAATTCAAGGAGTAAATAATTCATAGATTTTAAATTGCTTGTCCTTCTAAGTAGCATAATAAAACTCCATACGGTCCTGCTCTATCCTGCCTGGGACATAAATCAAGCCTTTGCCCAGTGTATCCGTACTGTATATGTATTACCTTCCTGTTAGTCACTTAGCAACTATCTCAGTGGTCAGAGCAACTGTCACAGTATGGCAGTGCTTGGGTTTAAGTAATCCTTATTTTATATAATGATGGCCCCAAAGCACTAGAGTTGCCAGGACATAAAGATGAAGGACAGATTAACTCTGGTTATATGTGGCAAAGCCATAGGGCCTATAGGAAAAGCTGAAGGACATGTACAAACAAATATGGTATGTCTGTAAGGATTTAGTGCTATCCGTGGCTTTAAGGATCCATATACTCCCCATGGGTAAAGGGAGACTACTGCATACAAAGTGATATACAAGACAATTTTATGTGGCACACGAACCCCTAAAATTTGAATAGTTATGCATTCATTTTAATATATATTTGGAAAATAGGTATAACTATGTTATGGCCTGTATTTAGATGTACCCCCAAAGCCTCATGTGGTCATAGGTGGGGCTTTTTCAGAGGCGGCTGGATCTAGAGTGTGTGATGCTGGAACCGATTCGTGATGCAATGCTAAGATCAAGGGCACTAGGATTAAAGGTGTGAGTGCTGCTCCCTCTCAGTAGCCTGGATAAGATACAGGGGATGGAGAGCTGTGGTTGTGCTTTGTTGTTTGGCCTACCTTCCGCTCACCATGAACTGTTTCTCCTCTGTGAGACCTGTCTGCCACGCCACCCTGCCTTGGAGCCAGCCAATGATGGACTGAAACCTCTACAAACTGTCAGCAAAATAAACCTTTCCTCTCTTAACTTGTGGATGTTGGGTATTTTGTCTCAGCAGCAAGAAAACGATTAAGACAGCTAGTTCCTCAATCTATACATGAAACTAAAATTGAGCCTATTTAAAGAAACAGTGTGCCCTGCTTCCAGGAGGAATCTTGTTGGGTCAGCTTAGCAGGAACCCCTCTCCTTGTTGTTAGGAAGTTCCCAGCCACTGGCGCCTCACTCTGCTCAGGGCTGTATGCCCTCAGCTGTCTTTTTCTCATTTGTGGAGTTAAACTGGCCTTCTGCCCCCTTCTGGGTTATTCTTGAATAAAATCTTTCTTGCCATTTTGACAAGGGACAGGATGACCTCTTCCTTAATAGTGGTATGGGAATATGGCAGGACACAACGGTGGTGTGAGAATAAGCAGCTGATGTTTGGCAAATGAACCACCTTGCAGATCTCTCCCTGGGGGGCGTTTAGTGGACACTTGACTCTGCTGCCATGCCGTGACACCCACAACTGTGCGGAACCAGGCTTACCAGCAGCATGGCACAGTGGACTCCAAGGTGTCCCCTAGAGACATCTATTCTCATGGGTAACTTAGGTCAGAGGTTTCCTGACCACATTACTGGCCGTTTCTGGGCTTCCCGTCAGGCTAAGACATTTCCCTTCAGCCCTGCTTCCCTTTCTCCGGCACTGGGGTCCAATTTGCATCCCTGCCAGACAGCTCACCCTCCCATTTCTCTTCCCATGTGCTGTCCTGCAGGAAGTAAATTCTTGCACGTCTGATCTTGTCTTGGTGTCTGCTTCTTGGAAAATGTAAAGTAAGACAGGACATATGGGGAACACTCCCCACATGGTACATTCCTTTTTGCAATGAGCTCCAACCAAGAGTTTGTCTCTACAGGCAAGTGTGCAGTCTTCAGTCGCCAGACAACACTAACCACATGCTTCTAGGCTTCCCTTTTTGACTTGGCTGCCAGGAAACTTACAACCAGACTGAACCCCAATCTCAAAAATCAGCTCATCTCCAAGGATAGGGACCTCTCCTTTTTGGTTCCTCTTTGGGGCTCCAGATCTGTGTTCAATTTACTATATAACTTGGATGCCTCAGATTCTTTTGGAAGGAAGTAGGACAGAAACCACAAATTTCAAAATCACCAGGTTATAGTCCAAGAGCTAACCTTTGTTTAGGCCAAAGCTCCCTGCATCCATGGGCTCACCAAGTAGTCCCTTCATGGTCTGGGGTGAGCTGGTGCAAAGCCTCCTGTGCCCACCTGGCATTTCTAAAGCCTCACTTTCCTCCTGGCTCTCATTTGCCCCCATGAGACTCTTGTAACTCTCAGGGCATGATCCCGAGTCTTCTCTAGGCTGAGACTGGGCAGGATGTGACAGCCACATCTGCGCAGCTGCCCGCTCTGCTGGGTAAGGCAGCATCTCGTCAAACTGGCAAAGACATCATTTAACCTGGCATGGAGGCTGGTCACAGTCTGTTTTTCCATCTGTCCATTTCTACCTTGCATGAAGACTTAAAGAGTTAAAGCAGGCTGAGTCATTTAGAAATTAATTGGTGTCATATCTTTTTCTTTTCTCTCTCTCTGTCTTTCTTCCCTTCCTTCTTCCTCCCTTCCTTCTTTCTCTTCTCCTCTCATTTGCTCGTTCTTTTTTTCTTTCTTTCTTCCTTCCTTCCTTCCTTTTTTTCCTTCCTTCCTTCCTTCCTCCCTTCCTCCCTCGCATTTCTTCTTCTCCCTTTCCTTCTCTCACTAAGGACTACACTGAAAAACCTAAAACGGCAACAACCGATTTTCTCTCTTCCTCTTCATTAGAAGAGTGGCCAAGTCTTTGTCTTCTGAGTCTCTGGTTCCCCTGCTTTGAAAGGGGAGTTACATGTTTATGTTTCAGAGAAAAATAGAGAAGTTGCCAGTAGCCCTGGGAGACAATGTAAATAAAGGTTGTTTTTGAAAGTCTGGGCAGCTGGAGCACACTCGCCATTTTTGGTGCACATCTGGCTTGCAGAGGTGTTTTGTTTGGGCTGTGTAGTATCTTTAAAAATGAATTAGCTGCCAATACTTATGAATCAGGAGATCCAGCACTAAAGTTTGGGTATCCGGCATCTCCTGAAAATCTGAGAATCTGTTGTCACTGGGCATGCATGGGACAATCTGACCTGGGATAATCAGCAGGGCCTGGGGAGCAGCTGGCCCCCTGAGATGGGCAAAGTTTCTCTAATTCTTCCCAGTGCTTGTTCTCTTGGGGTCACCCCCTCACTCCCTCTAGCTGGCTCGTGGAAGCATGTGAGTTCAGGATCCCCAGCTGGCTAATTAAATCAACCCACTGGATTGTCCATAAAGGGTGAGAACGAGGCTTGTGCTTTAGTTAAAGAGTGGGAGGTTAGGTTCTTTAAGACTGTGAGAGCTCAGGGTTGCAGGATCCAGGTTCCAGGGAATGGAGAAGAGCAGGGCCAGCTGGCACGTAGCTTATGGGTGATGGCAAAGATTGGACGAGTGTCGTGGCAAAGGTCCACTGGACCACCTTTGTCAAAGCACAGAGATGTCCACCAGGGAAGCTCCCATCTCCCTCCCAGTGAAGGGTGAAGCCAAGTGGGCAGAAAACCACAGATTCTTCGCACTACCCAGACTCCACAAGGCCAGGGCTTCCAACAGCCACCAAGTAGGGGAGGCACCCAAGTGGATGACATTGGAATTCACGCTGATCTTGGAAAACGAAGTTGGATTTGATTAAGCAGAAGAACAAAACAATGGGGTATTTCTTGAGCCTCAATTATTTTATCTCAGGGTAGTTCATATATGATATGGATGGCTAACATCACCATTGACTTAGAAGGGTCAAAAACAAATGATATCCATTATTACTATCCTCTCCTTCACCCAGTAATACAGGATATTACTATAATGCATTACTAGTAACATTTAATTAGCACTCAACAGAGATTACCTCATAGGTATGGCAAGAAAATGCTATGAGTCCATCAAATCAATTTCACTATATTGTAGGGAGACAGGAGGACTACATTTCCCAGACTCTCCTGCACTTACAGAGGAGTGATGTGCCTAGTTCCGGCCATGGAATGTGATAGAAACGTTGCACACACCTGGTCATCATATTCTCTGCACGACTCTCCATCCCGCTCCCATTGGAGGGTACGTGTTGAAGATGATGGTGCCACAGGAAGGAAAAAACCCTAGATCCTGAATGACTGAAACCCAGATTAGTCTGTGATGTGAGTACAAAATGAGTATTTGTTGTGTTATTCCACTGGCATTTGGGTTTGTTAGAGCAGCTAGCATTCTCTGGCTGACTCGTGATTTTTTTCCTAGTATGTAGCCCATTTGATCCTGAAAAGAGCCCTGTGAGATTGGCAGGACAAACACTATCCTCCCTGTTTTATAGATTCCAGGTCTAGAGCCCTTACCCTCATCCTGTATCGCCTCTCCAGTTGCTGAAAATCATACCTAGAGGGAGCCGGGAGCTTCTAGTCCCGTTTAACAGATGGCGAACGGAGGCTCAGAGAGGATATGTGATCTACTCAAGGCCACAGAACTGTGGGAAGCAGAGCTTCTAGTTCAAGTGCTCTTTCTTGAATGCTGCCTTTTCACCTGGGACCATCTGCCTGCTCACTGGGCAACGACCTAAAAGGGTTTCCAGGTGAAACCGTGTGTGCAGCTGGAATATGGAATGGATTAATGAGCACTCCTGATGAAGTTGTCTGAAACAAGAGTCCCAGCTCTCACACTGTGTTACTGCAGCTAAAGAGACAATAAGAGAGAGAAAAAAAGGCCAGCAATATCCAGACCACATAGGACCCTGATAATTCAGGGTCTGTGCCTCGATTTCAGACCTTTCAAATCAGCCTCAGGACTTGGCAATCCCAGCCCTCCATTGCCCTGTGACCCCAAACAGACTCCTCCCTCTGACTCTCCCAAGAGTCTTTCACTTCTCTGCTACTTTCCCATTGTGCTTGCACATTAGAGGCACTGGAAAACTAAAATCTACCAACACACTACACCCCAGTCCCGTTATATTAGATCTCTGACGGTGGAGCCAAATCACTGAACTTTAAGAATAATTCCCCAGGGCCTCTGTTGTGCAGCTAGAGTGAGAATAAACAGTTGCTTTTGGTGATAAATTTGCAGCCCCAGATAATTTATCTATCAGACAAGGAGAGAGTCAAGTGACAAGATGCTCAGAGTTAGAAGACAATCCCCCTGAGTGAAAGAGGAAGGTCTCAGTGTCAGGATAGCTCGTCCCCAGCAACGCTCCTGCCTGGCCTGGTGGTGGAAGGTGATGCAAAAGAATACAAATTGGAGAAAGTTGATGTTTTCTATTGTTTGTTAGCTTCTTTCGCAGTAGATATAACACCTATATGGGTCCATGTGTATACGGGCAGTTGTCCTTGCCCAAGAGGTCCCTTCTCCTTCTTTAGGATGGGGATTTTCAAGAGCATTACAGTCTGTGCCTCCCAGGGTGATCTTTGGCTTGCTGTGTGACCATCAGATGACACACATTTGTGGGGACAATCATCTGTCCTTGTCCTGGGGTGACACAGAGTGAAGCATTGAGACTTTGGAATCAGCTCCCTGGGGTTCCAGTCTCAGATTTTCCACACACTAGCTGTGTGCCTTTGAGCAAATTATATAACCTGGCTGAGCCTTAGTTTCCCTTCTGTGAAAACAAGATAATCATACTGATATTCTTACATTGCAGACTCCTTCTGATGAATGAGAAAATCCATACCAGAATCATTAAGAGTGCAGATGTGGTATCTAAGTTCCTCGGTTCAAACCCTGCTTTGCTCATAGAATATCTGTGTGACCTAGGGTAAAAAACTTTCCCTCGTTACGCCTTGGTTTCCCCTTGGCAAAAGCAAAGTAATAATACCTATCTACGGGGTTGTTATGAAGACTACATCAGTTAATATTTTCTGAGTGTTTTTATCACTCCTTGGCTGTTCTTATCATTATGCTCACTGTCCAGGCAGTGACCTGCAAGCAGCTGGGGCCTCATACATGAATGTGGATGCGAATCATTCAACGTGTCCTCACAGTTGAGCAGTGAGTTGGGCTGTCACAGCCTGGCTGGTGCAAGTGGCCCTGCCAGCCCCGGGTGTGTGCTCACCCACTCAGCCGTCAGGCTCCCAGACCCTCTTCCCCAGCACACTGACCTGAGGTCTCCATGGAGCTGCGGGGTGTGTGAGGAGGATGTGGCTGTCTCGGGCAGCACAGTGGAAAGCACAGCGGTTGTTTCTCTGCACAGAGACAGTTCTGCAAAATAAGAGGTACTTAGTGTGAGTGGCAGGAAGGTGTAGAAAGTATATTTGGGACACGGGTAAGCTCCTAGGGGACCTCAGTTTCTAGCGCACTGGGGGGAAGTCTAGGTTTCAAGAAATATTTAAATAATACCGAAATGATGGGAAGTCTAGATTTATTTAAGAAATACAGAAGGCCCTATGTATTTGTGGGTTCTGCGTGTAGATTCAACCAACCACCAATGGAAAATAGGTGAAAAAACTTGCCTCTGAACTGAGCACATGCATACTATTTTCTTGTCATTTTTTCCTGAACAATACAGCATAACAGCTACTTATATATCACATTTTACCAGGTATTGTAAGATGTCTAGAATGATTTAAAATATAAGGGGAGATGTACATAGGTTATATGCAAATACTACATATTTTATTTTATTTTATTTTTGCTATCGAGGATCAAACTCATGACCTCACGCTTGCCAGGCAGGCACTTATGCCACTGAGCTAAATCCCCAGCCCTATACTGCATATTTTATACAAAGAACTTGAGCACCACAGATGATGCCCTGTGGGAGGCCCTGGACCCAGTCCTCTGAAGATATCAAGGGACAATGAATGATACTTAAATAATACTTAAATAGTGCTTACTATATGACAGGCACTCTTGCAAGCACTTAAAAATATCAGCTTCTTAATACGAATACTAAACTAATGAGGTGGGTACTGTTTTATGCCTGTGCTACAGATGAAGAGCAGAGACATTAAATAATGATTCTTGGTCAAATAGGAAGAAAAGGAATGCGGACTTGAACTCAGACCACTTGGTTCTAGACCCCATCCCTTTAGCTTGACCACTGACTGCCCATTGTGACCCCAGCAGAGGCACCCTCAGATAAACAATAAACCTGATAACAGAAAAGAGGGATGCTGAACCAATCCAAAGGCTTGGTCTTTCAAGAGAAAACAAGTAACCAAACACAGGCTTGGGGAAGCTGTCGGTGAGAGAACAAAACGATAATTTTAGGAATAATGAATGTCATACGTTGAACCTACAGAATAAAGAAGATCTGTTATTCAAACTACCCCCAAAGAAGGTAAGATTCTTGGTTTTTTGGAAAAAGTCAGCTTAGTCTCCATCTCAATAGCTAATAAAAGTAGTTTTTAAAAATAGATCAAATACTTCATACTCATTGGATGGCTTATAAAAAAACCTCCCCAAAACAAGCAAAACAAAGACCACCTCCCAAAAGTCCACATTATTTATAATGGAGAAAAACCAGAATAAATTTAAAAACTCAATTTTAGAGTATCAATTAAACATTTTGTAGTCATCTGTGCTTTGGAATTCCATGAAGCCATAAAATGATGATGTAAACAAAAACTCAAAAGGACCCGAAAGTAGAAGAGGGACTCTTAGGGAAGGGGCAGGAAAGGGGAGAGGGGAAGAACAGAAAGGGCGAGAGAGGGTGGTAGTGCGGGTGGGTATGATGAAAACACAGTATATACATACATGGAAATATTAAATGAAATATGCTAATATTTACACTAAATTGTTTTAAAATGGTGACGCATATCTGTATTACTGAATTCAAAAGACTTTCTAAGGTTTTTATTTGTAAATACTAGATAACAAAATATCACATTTCTCATACCAATTTTCAAAAGCATATTTCTAAGTCTGCATGTATGCATTGAACAACTTCAATAGCACAACATGACACAGGGGGTTCTGGTTCTGGGAAAGTCTGCCCCTCTATAATTCTCCCACTGGACACAGCTGAAAAGTCCAGATGGTGTATGCACCTGGAGCAGCTTCATGAGGATTGGGAAAAGTGGAAAGAGACAGGCAGAATGCGAAAGGAAACCAGAACTCAAAGTAAGAACAATCTGACAATGAATTTTGTACTTTTCCCTCCGTATTATACCGTGTCTGGACAGAGACAGGGGTGGAACTTTCTTTTTCTTTTTAACTATTCCTGCTATGGCCCCAGGCAATCCTGCAACAATAATGGAAGTGTTAGCCTTGCAGGGGACTAAAATTCTAGCAGTGAAACTCTTCCTTTATAACTAGAGGAACTGTGGTCCCAAGGGCATGGGAAGAATCCCTATCGCCTTTCCCCTTTATTAGAGGAACAAAAACAACTGGGGCAAACAAAACGAATAATAAAATGACTGATTTCCAAATAGTAGTAAGTAATTACATTAAATGTAGATGTTTTAAACACTGACTAAAGGACTAACATTATGCTGTCTATAATAAGTTCACTTCAAATGTGATATAAATAACCTGAAGGCAAAAGAACAGGAAAGTAAAAGCTCTGTCATGCAAACACTAAACATAAGAAAGCTCAAGTGGCTATATAAACATGAGACAAAGTGGTTGTCAGAGAAAGAAAAATTACTAGGTGCAAAGAGGAACGTTACATGGAGATCAAGGGATCAATTCATAAGGAAAACGTAACAATCCTAAAGGTGCATGAATCTAACGACAGAGCTCGAAAATACAGAAAAGAAAAACTAACTGACTTCAGAATACTGGGGAAAAAACCCTAACTGAACTCAAGGATAAATAAATCTACCATTATAGTTGGAAATTTTAATAGGCCTCTTAGTAACTGATAGGACGAGAGATAGAAAACTTGCCAGACTATATAAAATTAAGCAATACTATTGACCAACTGAATTAAATTGGCACTTGTAGAACACCATACACAACAATAGCACTATACATATTCTCTATAAGGATACATGAGACATTCACCAAGATGGATCATATCATGGGTCATAAAACAAACCTTAACACATTTAAAATAATTACATACAAAGTACATTCACTGACCATAATGAAATTGTACTTGAAATCAATAACATAAAGATGACTAGAAAATCTCCAAATACTTGAATGTTAAACAGTATGTTTCTAAATAATACATGGGTCCAGAAATAAACATTTCCCAACTTATTTTTAAATTTTGGCATTACAATGACACTAAAACCACAGATATTACAAGAAAAGAAAAAGGACCAATTCCAGCACATATGAGAAAGATTCTCAACCATATATTAGCAATCAAGTCCACCAATATATCAAAAGACTAACACACAATAACTTGGTGGTTTTATTCTAGGGAGCCAATACTGGTCCAATATTTGAAAATCAGTCTACTACATTATAGATTTTAAAAGAAAAGAAAAGGGCCAGGATTTAGCTCAGCAGCTCAAGGGCCTGTCTAGCAAGTGCAAAGTTGTGAGCTCAATACCCAGTACCAAAAAAAAAAAAAAAAAAGAAAGAAAGAAAGAAAGAAAGAAAAACCAAATGACTATATTATCAGTTGATGTAATATAAACTTTGGACAATTTCAACACTCATTAATGATAAGCATTTACAAAAAATTAGGAATATGAAGTAACTTTATTAATATGATGAAAGATATTTATAAAAATAAAACCATAACTAACATAGTTAATAATGAAAAACTATTTCTTCTCAAAAATTAGAAACAGGCAACAGGCAAGGATGTTCACTCTCACCACTGCTATTCAACATAAGATTTGAAATCCTGGCCAGTGTGACAAGGGAAAAAGAGGAAGTCGGGAGGGAGTGGGGCAGAGGGAGGCGGAGAGGAAGAAGAAGAAGGAGGAGGAAGAAGAACAATATTGAAAAGAAAGAAATAAAACTTTGCAAATCATATGACCCTATTTGCAACTGATGTGTCTACATAGATAATCCTAGAATGAACAAGATGAATAATAAGTATGAACAAAATGACTCTACAAAAATCTAGAATAGCAAGAGAGTATAGCAAGGCCACAAGAAACAAAGTCAACACACAGCATCAGTCGTGTTTCTAACATATTGGAGACCAAACAACTGGAGATCAAAACTTAAAACACAATACCATTTACAATAACTGCAAAAGGAAAAACAAAAAGAAACATTAAGGTATAGATCTAACAAAACCTGTATAGATCTGTATGATGAAAATTATAAAATGCTGATGAAATAAATCAAAGAAGATCAATGTAAATGAAGAGATCTACTATGTTTATGGTTTGAAAGACTCAGTATGGTAAAGATGTCAGTTCTTGCCAAACTGACTTATAGAGTAACATGATTCCAATTAAAATGTCATAGGGATTTACTTTTGTAGGTAGATATAAGTAGATTCTAAAATTTATAGGGAGGGCAAAGGAACTGAAGAAGTCAAACAATTATGAAAAAGATGTGTTAGAGGGCTCACATTCCTTACAACAAAATCAGTACTGACAAATAGACTCATAGATCAGATTGTATTTCTTCAGTTTTACTTTTACTTATTTGTGTGTGTCTTATCTTTTAATGATACAAACTAAATTACAACAGCAGCAGTAGCAAAGAAAGTGACATCGTTCACTCATAAGCTGTAGGGATACAGATAATTTTAATTTTAATATATTTCTACATTTTTGATTTCTTAATATACATATGTTTGACTCTATTTTTACCATGCAGTGGGTGGCACACATAAAAGAAGAGAGCTAATGCGTATATAAGTTATGAGGTATAATGAAAATGAACTCCCATGAGCCCACCCACCCAACTTAAGAACACTGACACTGCATTACATTATGTAACTTAAAATCTGAATGAAAATAAAAACTTTTAAAATAATCATTACCCTCTTTCTTCCTTTCCAGGCTGCAGAGACTGCTGAGCTGGAAGGCTATGCAGTCTGTGCTACGCTGTGGGGATGAAATCCCAAGAACTCAGTGCGAGTCCAGTTCTCCTAGTGCTGGCCTGGGAGGTCCATCATAGACCTCTCTGAGCCTCAGCCCGCTCCTGCCCCAAAGTGCCAGGTAGAAAGGAAGACACTGAAGGATCAGAAGTCCACTGAGGAGAGCAATGCATTAACCATTCACGCTGTTCTCGTTTAACATGCTTCCTGGACCAGGTGTGGTCATGCACCCTTGTAGTCCCATCTACTCAAAGGTTGAGGGAGGCATTTCGCTTGAGCCCAGCAGTGTAAGACCAGCCTGGGCAACACAGTGAGACCCTGTCTCCAAAAAAAAAAAAAAAAAAAAAAAAAAAGAAAGAAAGAAAGAAAAAAGCAATAAACTGTGAAAATCTGACCATGGGTAAAAGGCTGTGGTCAACTTGGAGCATTCCCAGTGTAAGTGAAGGAGCTGAAAATGGCCACTTAGTATGATCAGAGCCACCGCAGGCAGCTGGGCACCGGGCAGAGTTAGATTCTAACCTTCCATGCAATAGTGGGGGAGGGAGGCCAAAAGCCAGGGTTCACAGATCCTCCTCTATTACCTCCGTGGGTGTGAAGATTGATACGAACCTTACTTCAGCTCACTGTGCCAAGACACCATCATCTCTTGCTTAGATGGGAGCAGGGCCCCCAGTAGGTATTGCAGCTTGACCTTTTTCCCCCTGAAGCCCATTCTCTGATTAAAGCCCTCCAATAGGTTCTCTTGGGTTCTTCTAGTAAAGAACATACTACTCATCCCACCTGCAAGCTGGCCTGATGTGGCCCCGACCCCCCCCATCCAGCCTCACTTCATTTTGCTCCCCCTCACACTTCCCCGGCTGTCACTCACTGGGTCGTACCAGCTTGTCAAGCTCAGCATGCCTCTTCCTGGAGCACCGCCCCGCAGCTTTCCCCACCGCTGCCCCTGCCTCCTTTGCAACACCCACTCCTAAGAAGGGCCTTTCCTGACCGCCCCATCCAAAAATAGCCTTTGCAGTCACGCGTGCTCTTGCTTTGCTTTGCTTTCATTCACAGCCTTGGTCAGTATTGGAAATTGGCCTGGGTCCTGATAAATTTCTTGCCTAATGATTAGAATTTGCACTCTGTCAACACTGAGTCCTGCCTTGTCTTCTCTGAGCAGCGTGCCCAGGATTTAGGGCAGCACTGGCTCTCAGGAGACAGTGAGTAAACTTTTCAGATATTTGATGAATGAAGACAGGTGAAGAATCTTTCCAAAAGTCACACGGCCCCTGGATAATGGAACCAGGGCTAGAGCTCAAGTCTCAACCTGAGATTGCCTTCGGCACCCCTTCCCCCTTCCCCTCCGAACCTCACACAGCCCTCTCTGCCTAACGAATACATTGATAAATTTCTGTACAGGTGGGATCAGACAGATAAAGACTAAAAGAGAAGTATATAGCTAAGGAGCTACTGGGAACAGGTGAGGCTGTTTCTGAGCTAATTTTCAATTGTATGTAAAATGCTAAAAAACCTTAACAATCACTATCATAAGGGCTTCTGATTTTTCAGAAAGCCTCCTGATTGATTCATTTGTTTATCAATTCATTCACTCACTCACTCATAAAACATTTGCTCAGCACTTGTATATATTTGTGCAGGTGCTGGGGAAGCTGTGCGTTGCTCCCTTGCTCCCCCTACAGTGGACCTCTGCGGTCTTATTTCCTGTCCTTTGGGCTGATGACCACAAGGGGCCAGCTCGCATGGAGACAGGAAATGGAAACAAACAGGACCCAGCTCCTTCTCAAAACAGATCAGCCTCTCATTTGTTTTCACTTCCAGAATGAGAAGCGGAATAAAACTCATCCTCTTAAACACCACACCACGCCCCTGAATGTTTCCCCAAAGGATCTTGACGGGAGCTGCTGGATGGTGCATCCACAGCACAGTGAAAGCTGCAGAGCCGTCCTCAGGAGCGGACAGGCACCGTCTGCTGTGGAATGACTCCCGCTCTTTCACCTTCATTATCTGAATCCTTATTTCAGCAGTGACTGCGCACCGTACACAGGAAGCTAGAGGGAGCTCCTGCCTAGCGCAATGCTCCACTGGCCCTTTGGTAATTGACCCAAGTGGGGGAGGCAAGGTTTTGTAATTCACCCATCCAAGGAGACACCGTCTGTGCAGTGCGTGCCCCTTTCTGATTTGGACAAAGTGCCTCTGAATAGCTGCAGTCCTGCTTCAGATCTCTGTGCTTCTACCCAGCTGCCAACTGACCAAAGGCTGGGAAACCAGATAAACATTCACGATCATCTTGAATGTGAAATGCAGAACGGAAGCCTGAGAAACCGACCACAGAAAGAGCACACAGCTTCCATCCCTGGACTCAGAGCATCTACGGGCAGGGCGGGGTGTGTGGCTCAGAGGGCCCTGAGGCTCTCTTAGTTCCTGGCAGTGCTTTGGCTACTGGTGGTTGTTGAGTAAATCAAAGAGCATCTATGGAACACTATCCACGTGCAAGACTGAGAATCTCTAGGTAAGTGAGTGAGTCACTCCTTGTGGGGATACCGGTCTAGCAGTCTGTAACTGTTTATCGACCACAGTGTGGCTGCACTTGTCGAAGAGTTTTGTTACAAAAAGACCTTGTACACTTTTGGCCCACCATTAAGATACTGCAAATACCTCATAGACCTGATATCTACAGCATGCTTGCGATGGTTAATGGTGTGTGTGTGTGTGTGTGTGTATGTGTGTGTTTGTGTGTTACTGGGACTCTAACACAAGGACGCTCTACCACTAACCTTTATTCCCATTTTTATTTTTTATTTTGATATATGGCCTCCCTAAATTGCTGAGCTACCCTGGCTGATCTCAAACTTGTCATCTCTTGACTTAACCTTCCAAGAAGCTGGGATTACAGGTATGCAGCATCACACCTGGATGTGATGGTAAATTTCATGTGTCAACTTGATTAGGCCAAGGGGACGCCCAGATACCTGATAAAGCATTATTTCTGGGTATGTCTGGGCAGTTGTGTATTAGTCAGTGTTCCATTACTGTAATGAAATACCTGAGATAACTTATAAAAGGGATAGGTTTATTCTATCTCACAGTTTTGGATGTTTCACTCCTCAGTGACCCTTTGGTTAGAGCCTGTACTGAGGCAGCACATCATGGCAGGAGCACAGAGTGGAGCAAACCCACTTACTTAACAGGCCAAGGAGCAAAAGAGAAAGAGTAAGGGGCCTAGGTTCCACAGTTCCTTTCAAGGGCACAGTGACCTCAAGAACTCCCACTGGGCCCCACCACCTCCCAGTAGTGCCACCCTGGGGACCAGGTGTTTATCACATGGACCTTTGAGGGTAAGCTCAACATCCATACTCTAGCAGAGTCTCTGGAAGGGATTAATATTGGAGTTAGGGATTGAAGAAAGAAACTCTGCCTCACTAACATGGGTGGGCACCATCCAATCCTTTGATAGTCTGAATAGACAAAAAGGCAGAGGGAGGGTGAGCTTGTTCTCTCTATTAGCTTTCCTGTTTCCCTGCTCTGGGACATCAATGCTCTGGTTCCTAGGCCTTTAGCCACAGATAGAATCTCACCCCATTGGCTCCCCCAGTTCCTGGGCCTTTGGACTTAGGCTAGAACATCATGACAAGCTCTCCTGGGCCTTCTCAGCCTCTACAATCTCTGTATCATGTGCTGGTGCTGTTGCTCTAGAGAACCCTGAGTAACACAATCACAAGACTTCTGATTTCACAGATCTACATGGGGAAACCCTGGGCCTGTGCACTGCTGAGCACAAGGTTAACATTCAGTTTAAAAACCACATGTATGATGAAACCCGAAAAGCCCCCATGGCTGTATAGGGAAAAGCAAGCACCCTTCCAGGAGAACCCCACAGATGGTGGACACCTGAATCTCTGGCCAACATTTAAAAGTCAGATTTCACATACAAACCAAAACTCAAACTTTGTTTTTAAAAGAAATAACCAGAAGACTTGACAACGCTGAACCCACAAGTTCCGCATGGTGATAATCAGTGCATTGAGGAACCGTTGCCCCTGTTGAAAAGCCATAGCATCCCCAAGGTCTCATCCTCTGGATTCACAACACAGAGCTGTGTTGGTCCCCCCTGCTCGAGTGCTGTCATTTTGTCTGTGTCACAATTTATGCTACCTGCTGGGCCCTTGCAGGCAGACACACTGACAAACTGCAAGTTATATTATGGTTTTAGTCCTACCTCTCAAAGTGAAGAGTTAATTACAGAATTCCTGATATGAGCTGGGCATTAGGATTCCTGATGGAGTCATATAAGTCATTCAGCAAACATTTATGGTTCATCTTTCTGCTTCTCCACAGCACCTGATGTATTATAATGTGTTTGTTGACTGACTAGTTGCCCCACTTGAATGCAGTTCCGTGAAGACAACTCAGGCAAAGATTCTGCTTTGTGCACCATTGTAACCCCAGTCCCTGATGCTTTTTTATTTATTTATTTATTTTTTGGTACTGGGGATTGAACTCACAACCTTGCACCTGCCAGGCAGGCGTTTAGGCCACTGAACTAAATCCCTGGCCGTATATTTTGATCGGTCTCAGCCCCATCTTGGATATCTCAGGCTACAGTGTCTGGCTGCTGCTTTTTGCCACCAGTGTGCAAGGCGCTGACCAATCACACGGCCTGTGAGATCCCATCTACATATTCTACCCTCCCCCAGTTGCCCCAGTAACCACATGGCAGCATCACTGCCAGCCAGCACTGGCCTCTGCCCACAGCCAGCCTGGGGATGAACCCCGAGTAGCAGGCACTGTGGCCTCTGCTCTGGCCTCACACCTTACACCCCTGCACCATCATTCACCAGTTCGCTTGTACAACAGCTCTCAATTATATGCCAGACGCTGTGCGGCAGAAAAAGGTAGGAGAGCCAGGTTTCCAACTGAAGACTAAATAAGTAGATGAATTCAACTGTTCATTCAACAGATATTTATTTAGCACTTTCTAAATGCCAGATATGGCTCTAGACTTGGGGCTATAAGGACCGACAAGAATGCCTGTTCTCCAAGATTGCACGCATACTAGTGGGCACGCAGCGGGAAGGGAGGGGACAGGCAATAAACCAAATATTTAAATTGTATATTAGATGATAACAAATGCTATTAAAGTAAGTTGGGAAGAGAAATGAGAAGTTCCAGAGTTGGGGAGGGATATTTGGGGTTTATTTTATATTTTTAAAATTTTTGTATATATGTATGGGTTGCAAAATAATGTTATAATATATGTATATGGTGTGGAATTACTAAGTCAAGCTAAATAACATTCATCACTTTACTTAACTTTCTTTCTTTATTTTAATTTTTTATTTATTTTTTATTGGAGACAGGGTCTCACTCTGTTGGCCCACCTGGTCTTAGACTCATGATTCTCCTTTCTCGGCCTACCCAGTTACTGGGATTACAGATAGGCATGTATCACTACTTAACATTTTTTGTGGAGAGAACATTTGAAATTTATTCTCTTTGCAATTTTTAAACACAGATGCTTATCAATTTACAGAGAGGTTATATCCTGATAAACTCTTAAGTTTGAAAATATCATAAGTTGCCAATTAAATATATTTAAACTATTGACCATTGTAGCTTAGCCTAGAACCCTTGAATTAGCCTATATTTGGGCAAAATCGCAAAGCATACTCTATAATAAAGTGTTGCATATCTCTTGGAACACAATACTGTCCCCAAAGTGAGAAACAGAGTGGCTGTGTGGGTGAGCTCTGGCACTGTTGTAAAGCTAAAATATCCTAAGTTGAGGCACCATAAATCAGGGACCGTACATCCAGAAGACACCACTGTTAACTACAGTCACCGTGCTGTGCAGAATATCTCAGCTGACTTCTTATTCTTCCTAAATGAAATTTTGTACACTTCAACTAATGTCTCCCCACATACCAGTGTGTGTAATTTTAAAAGGCAATGTTTTCTGGGGGTGGGGTGTATGTGAGTTTGAGTAGAAACCTGAAAGAGCACTCGGGAGGCTGAGGTAGGAGGAGTGTTGTGAGTTCGAGGCCGGCTTGGGCTACAACGTGAGTACAAGGCCAGCCTGAGCTACATAGTGCGACCCTGCCTCAAAAAACACCAGGGCTGGGAGTTTGGCTCAACAGCTTATGCGCCTGTCTGGCAGGCGTGAAGCTGTGAGTTTGATCCCTGGTGCTGCAAAAAAGAAAAAAAGAAAAAAGAAAAAAGAAACCTGAAAGAGACAAGGGGGAACCAGGCCATACTTGTAGGAGAAATATCACCAGCCAAGAGAATAGCAGAGACGGAATCTTGAGGTGCGAGGTGTCTGGTGGTGAAATAAGTGAGAGGAGAATGGAGGCTGTGCTCACTTTGTGGGCTTTTTTTTGAAACCATCTTTTCAGGGATATTTATGTTAGGGGCGGGGATATAGCTCAGCAGCACAGCACCTGCCTGGCAAATACGAGGTCCTAAATTCAATTTCTGGTACCAAAATAAATAAATAAATAATAAAAAATAAAAAAGAGAGAGAGAGAAGACTTAAAGGATTATTTATGTTACAGATAGCCTTGAAAGACAGAGAGAGTGCTTCCCTCCAGCTTGGAGGGCAGATTTCTACGCTGTCCATCATAATAGAGGTGTTGGCAGTGAAAGCCCAGGGTTTGCTAAGCTCAGGGCCCGTCTGCTGTGATGCCTGACTCCCACCTGGGTAGGCTCCGTGCTGCCCCATGGGACTCTGGTGACCAGAGAAACCGATGACCATGACACTCCCGTTGCTCGTTGTGCAGCGAGTGATGAAGCCTTTGTCTCTGCAGTCTCGTTTCCTCTGCCCGAATCTACAGACTGGGGCAGGTTAACTTGTTGGTTTTAAGCAGGACAAGAAGATCCGTCACAGTTTTCGACAGAGGGGTGATATTATAGACAAAGAATAAACAAACGAATGAAGAAATGCAGGAATGCACAGGGATTCAGAGAGCGTCTTTTCTGAAATTCAGAACAGCAGCCATGGCCGGTCCTCAGGGCAGATACACAGAGAGCGGGTCACGCCCTTGGGAGTAAAATAGGCCCAAGGAGTGAGCAGGAGCCTGTTCACCCCTGTACGTGGCGCGTGACACTGTGGGGGACAGTCTCCTGGTTACATGAAACTGAAGAGAGAGGTTTTGGTGGCAAATCTGAAGAGGCCTGGCTCAGGATCCCTGTTTCCGCGCTGAAGAATACAGGTCTGACTGTTCCCTGCCCTCCCCGGCCCGCATTCCTGTTCTTGGGGCAGGAATGTTCAGACAGAAGGATGCCCCCAACACCTGGCCACACCTGCAGGAGCAATCTGAGAAGAAAAGTCCGGGAGCTTCCAGGCCTGGACTCGGCCGCCCTCCCGTTCTGTCCTCCGCTCAGCACAGAGAGGGGCTGGGTCACTTGTCATCTGCCTCTTTCACCTTCTCAAGCTTCTTTCTTTCCCTCCCACAGAACGGCCTTGCTCCAGGGCTCCAGGGAAAATCAGATTGGCCAGACAAGGGGTTTGGAGCACAGGATTCATGGACTCCCAGTGGGGGTCAGTGGGAGACACAGCTGTGAGTTTTGAGGGGACTTCTTCAGGCTCACCTCCAGGAGGCCCAAGAGGAGCCACAGAGGAAAGGGGAACCCTGCTTTCCTGGCTGGCCCTGGTTTCCTCAGCTGAGTCTGCCTCTGGCCAGGAAGGAAACACCTGGTGGGGAGGAGCTCATGGTGGTGGGAAGCATTGTTCTCTGGGACAGGAGCCCCGCAGGATCCAAGGGGGCCAGACAGCAGGAGGCCGTCCTGGCATTCCTGTCCCTCGTGTCAGCCAGGGTGCTCTGGGGAGACAGCATGGGCATAGCAAGCCCTGGTGAGAGGCGGGGTGGCACAGTATCCCCTGCCACATCGCCTGGGTTCCAATCTGCTTTGTTGCTAAAGCCCGTTGGGCCACTTGCTTAAAACCTTTGTGCCTCATTTCTCTATCTCTAAAGAAGACCCGATTTAGCAGTGTCTATCTCACAGGGCTGTCATGAGGACCAAGGCAGGAAATATTTGAAAACCACCTAGGGCTCATGAAGGGATAGACAGGCTTACGCCTGAGAGTGCTCCCCAAACTATGCATTTTAGCACCAATTGGAGCCTCTTGCTGTGCGTCCCCTATCCTGACTTGTGCTCCCCCTTTCCTGCTTCTGGGTTCGCGTGCTCTGTTTCCCTCTGGGGGTGACCCTTGCCTCGTTTCTGCACACCAGGCCCTCCTCTCTCTGAAGCCTCAGCTCAAGTGCCACTGTCCCCAGAGCCCTCCCTGGTGCCACACCAGGACATCTCTCCCACTCCAACTGCACAGCCTCATCCTTGGGTACCTTACTTCCTCTGTCAGACACTCATGGCCACCGCTCTGCTCCCAGGATGGACGGCCAGCTCCTGGAGGGCAGAGGACGGGCCTCTGCCACGCTCTGCACATGGGCAAGCTGCTGGAGCCCCAGGCGTAGACAGAATCAGCCAGAGCAGTATGATCCAGGAGAGGAGTGGACAGACGATATCCCAGAAGGGCCACAGACAAGGACCCAGGTGATAGACTTTGAGTCCTGCCGTTCTACCCACCCTGCAATCTCTGGCAAGTTGCTTTGCTTCTCTAAGCCCCAAGTCTCCTTACCTATCAAATGGGCATGAAAACTTCCAATTGCTAGTGACAATCAAATAGGATATCAAGGGCATGCTGCGGGATCGTTAGTTTTATTAGCACTGGAATGTATAGCAGTCAAGGAGAAGAAAGGAGACATTCTTTTACAGGGGCCTGCGTTCTTTTGTGGTATGAAGGTAGGTTGGGTGATCATAGCCATGCAGAATGGCCCTAGGAACTGCCGCATTTGGGTAACCCTGGCCAGGAAGACAGGTTTCAGCAACCGGAGACTTGCCTTCCTAAGAGCCAGAGATGTTCCAGCTCTTCTGAGGCTCTCCCTCCAGGACCCCTCCTCCCAATCCCACTGCCTGCTCTTCACCCTGCTCAAATTTCTCCTGGACCCCTCCCTGGAGACCAGCACCCAGCCAGCACCTACCTTGGCTCGGCTACAGCTCCTCAGCTCCCCAAGTCTTCGGGTGGATGAGCTCTCCCGTGGAGCCGGATGTCTGGAATGAGCCCCAGCAAGGGTCTTGAGGCCTGACTGTTGGCTCCAGATCTGCAGAGAAGAACCCAGTGCTTCATAGGCCAGTGCTGCCCCTCCCCTTCCTTCCCCTTCCCTTGGCCCTCAGAACTCCTCCCAGACACATCCTGCTGTGAGGCGGCTTTCTGAAGAAGCCTCTGTGGTCACTGGCAGTTACTGGAGGTTCTGTATTCTGATCTGGTGCAACTGACCCGTCAGGCGGCACAGGGTACCCTCCCCCCACAGGACCCACCCTGGTGCTGACCAGGCAGTGGCGCAGGAGCACTGGCCCCTCTCCTTCCTCCTGAGCTCCAGACCTGCCGACCATCCCCCACCCCAGGCATCATCCGCCAGATGGCCTTCAAGCAGCTCCGACCCAAGAGACACAAACTGAGCTCACCATTTCCTGCCAGACACGCCACTCCGCCGCTCACCTCAGAACAGAAGCCTCCCCCTTCGTCACCTGTTGTATCTAAACTGCACCGAGTCCTGTCAGTATTTCATGAATGGCTCACTTTTTCCCACACCTGCGGCTGTCACTGCCTCCAACGTCCACTGTGGGCTTTCTCCTGAAACACTGCAAAAACCTAAGGTCTCCCTCTAATCCTACTCTCCTCCACAGCTAAGGGGCTCTTTCTGCTAGTGCAGTGCAAATCTGATTGGGTGCACACCTACTACAGCCTTCAGTGGCTCCCCATTACTTTCAAGAGAGTGACGAACTCCTTAGACTTGCAAGGCCCTTCATGGTCTGGTCTCTTCTTAACCTCCAATCTTGTGTTTTACTTCCCTCCAGGAAGTAGTGTAGCTTAACAGTCCAGGCTGTAGGATTCTCTTCTAAAACGTTCTCCTAGCTCACTCTTTGTCTTCCTTCAGCCAGCAGGGAAGAGCAACAAAACAAGCCAAACAGGCAAGAAGAAAAGCTGGGGAAGGACAGTATCAAAGAGAGCCTATAGTCAAGGATAACAATTTGATCTGGGCAAGGACAGTGAAGATTCTGGGGAAAGCAGATCAACTAGAAGATGGGGCTGTTGTCAAAACATTTCTAGAACCTTGAAAAAGTTCAACTCCACATTTTCATCCTGTTGGGCCTAATCAGCAAAGGTTGTTGGGTCTGGGGGAAGAAAGATGACTGCTGACAGCATGATTTGAATGCCTGGATTCAACTATTCCTGAAACCCTGATGCCTAATCTTGAGCCAATCAATTGTACAATCCATAAATTCCCCATCATTTTGGGTCAAGCCTGTTTGAATTGGGGTTCTGTCACTTGCAACCAAAGTGCTCTGGAGCTCTGATGTCACTCATCTTTGTCTAGGGGGCCCTGACTGGATTCATTCTGCCCTCTCGTTTTGCAGAGGAAGCCACTTAAAAACAACTAGTCCAGAAACGCAAGTCGTTTACTGCACTGCTCCACCTCCTTCCCCGAGATCTCTCTCTTCTGTCCCCTTGCCGTGGCTGGACTCACACTGTCTTGCCTGCTAATTGACCACATGCCTCCTGGTATTGCCTCTGTCCCCTTGAGAAGCTCTTGGAGAGCAGTAGCCAGTGCTTAGTTATTATTCTCTCCATCATGAGATAAGAGAATATTATGAGAATGCTCAGCTCCTTAAATAAAGCAAATGAATGAATGAACTGAATAAACTGAGGACACAATAAAGGACCAAGACCTCAAGGCTCAGACTTCAGCAGTGGCCCAGCAGCACGGCCCTCGTGGGCAGCCCCCTCTGCTTATCAGCTTTGGCCTAACTGAATCGGAAATCACAAGCTCATGTTGGCTTCTTGCAGCTGCACTGCTCTTATCATCAGCCGCTGTCTCTGCTGCTGCTTTGGGTGGGGTGGCCAGGGAGGGAACAATTGGGTGGCTCTAGACAGCCTTAAAGCTGTCTCTTGCAGAGAGGATCTAAGGATCCTATGTCTTTGAAGCCACAAACCTGGTAGCCAGTCAGGAACAAAGGACAGCATGAGGAAGAAGGGGAGAAAGGAAAGATCAGCCCCCATTTGCCCCAGTGCACTGCTCTGACCATCACCAAGAAAGCAACCCTGTGACCATCACCCTCCTTCTTGCATTTCCAATGCTGTCCTTGGGGCTTTTTTCATCTGGGTCCTCCAGGTTGTGCTGTTACCAGCCTTCTTATCTGCCATCTTTACCCAAGAACCTCTTCCCCACCAACAAGACCAAGCTGTCCTTCAGCAATAACAGAGATAGTGGGGTTTTCTGCATTTGTTGCCCTGGATCCCATATTACCCAGAGCTACCCACAAAGGATCAATGTCCAAGATGCAGAAGCGGAGGCTCATCATCTGTCCATCGCTACTCCTCTGCCCCCCTTGGCACCTCTATTGGCAGACGACAGAGGGCCCCATTCTTTGCCTGTCCCGCTAGGCACAGCTGCTGGGTCTTCTCAGGTCCTCCCTCCCAACCTGGGCACCCGGAAGTCTGTTCTTGTGGCTCACCTTGGGGCTATGAGGTTACTTACCTTTTCTCCCGAGGACGGATTTCTTCTGTTGCATCCCCCTTCTTCTTTACAAGAAAGCCCCCCTCTAGTCCCTTCTAGGCAGAAAAACACATCTTAGTCATTTTCTTACACACCCAAAATTCAGTCTTCTTCCATCTGTGAACAAGGCCAGGATGGAAGAAGGACAGGTACTGGTATCCTTAAGCCCTGGAGGGCCAGGGTATTGGAGTTAGGCAAGAATTATTTGCTCTACACAAGCGAAACCTGGGTAATTTGTGTCCTTGCCTGCAGCTCTACCTTCTGTAGGCGCTGTCTCTGGGGTCATTCGGCATCAGATGTAGATTTCATCACCTCTGAGTTTTCCAAGGAATCCACTCATACATCAAATACTAAGAAGCAGTGTAAATTTTACTGAACATTACACAGATGACGACCGGAAAGAACATGCATACATATCTCTTAGCAAACTACTCAAAAATCCTCTGTGGGTATTTCTGTTGTCTAGACAGTCCTCCTCTATGGCAGGCCATTGGGTAGCCTGAGATAGGACAGGGTTTGGGTTTTTTTTTCTTTTTTTTCTTTTCCCCAAGTAATCCCAACTCACTAGCTCCTGATTCCTCCCTCCTAGATTTTCACAGATATGTGCAAGTTCTCTTTAAAATGCATTCAGAGTTTTATTCTATCCTCACCGTCCAGCCTTGATTCCCAATCTCATTAGTGACACCCAAAATGCCAGTGGCTGTCTTAAAGAATGCCAGAACCCATTCTTAAAAAGCAGTGAGAAGTAAATAAGGCAGAAAATGGTGGTTGAGTAAGAACATTTTACTTCCTTCAATAGGTGTAATTATGGAGTTGGATAACTCAGAGTTTGCAGGCTCACATCTCTGGGGGAAGGGGGACTGGAACCCCCCTTCTAGTCTACTTGCCACACAGGAAGAACTGCAACTGAGCCACCCTGAATTCCAAAGTGCTCAGCCTCCCTCCAGGAAGGCCAAGGCAGTAGCATGGTTGGGACCCACCTGATGGGTACCTTGGCTTCTGGCATCCTCTGCAGCCTTAAAACCCACTGCCCGTGGAAGCAGGGCCATGTCACACTCAGCGCCAGCGGCTCCCAGAGCATGGCCACTGGAGGAGAAGGCATCAGCCTCACTGGGGAATCTGCTGGCAGCTAGTGCTGCTTGCTCTGGCTGTGGAAAGGGAGGCAGTGTAAGTGCACTGGGCAATTTTCCATCCCCTGCTTTTAGCAGCCTAGTTCTGTAGAATGTGTGCTTCAGAATCAGGGAAAATTGAGGTGACAATTATAGAAAGCAGGTTTATGCTAATATCCAGCCTCTTACCTTTTCAGCCATTCTTAGTTTTTGGTGGAGAGATTTAAATATGATCTCTCTCTATATATTTTCAAGTTTTAATATTAAAAAAAACTCAAGTAATTTATAAATTTTTGTTTATTGTAAAGACACCCAAACATTATAGGGTTATATAAAGCCAAAAAAAATCCTCCTTTTTCCCTCGTACCAATTTCTTTACCCTCCCCACAGAATTAACCCCTATTAGTAGCTTGGGATGATTTATACCTGAACTTGTATTGCACAAGTTGTTCTTCCATTTGCTTGGTTTACTGGGAGACCATTTTATATCAGTACATAAGGGTCAATCACATTCTTTTCTTACGTTTAAATGTACGTATGTTTTGGACTAGTAACACGTCTATGTCTACTTCTGCAAAAGCAACCCTCAGGCTGGTGGGAAAACCTTGGGAACCCCTCCTCTGGAAGCTTTCCCAGGTACCACTGTCCCTCTCCTGAGCTCCTTTTATTCTCATTGTCCCTGGGTTAGAGTGAGGGCACAGAGAAGCCCCAGCTCTGCCCTGAAAGGTGGGACCCGGTCTCCTCTACTCCCTCACTCCAATGGCAGCCTCGTAAGGGCCCAAGCCCCCCCGCCTCCCTGTCCTCAGCCCTGCGGTCTTTAACTGAGGTCCCTCCTTGGTAGCTCCAGCTAGGGGAGCTGAGATGGGAAGCAGGTCTTTGAGCTCTCTGGACATGAGGAGGTACCAGGAGTCTCTGGCTATGTACAAACACACTTGCTATTCCTTTCTGGTAAAGAGGGACAGGCTAGGTTAGCGGGGGTGGACCAGGGAGAAAACAGAGTCCTCACACCCGTCCGCACGTACGCACGAGACACACCCTGTCTTAGTCACTTTCCTTGTTTCTGGGACAAAATACCCAAGACCTGCAACTTAAGGGAGGAGAGGTTTATTTTGGCTCATGTTTCAGTTCCTGGTTCACTGGCTCCAAAAGAGAAACGGCAGAGCAGAGGGGCGGAGGGGCGGAGGGGCGGAGGGGCGGAGGGAAGGCTGCTCATCATGGAAGCGGAGTGTGGAGGTAGGAGCAAGCGGGCAGACGCACCCACCCTTCCAGGTCTCACCCAGCGACACTCCTTTTCCCGCCAGAGCCCACCTCCTGACCATAAGTCAGCTATACCACCCCGTAATCCAATCACCTTCCAAAGATCTTACCTCAGTTTACCCACCACTCAGATAAAGGATTGAGGGCATTGTATAGTTTCATGGTTAAGAACAAGACTCTGGGATCCACAGTCTGCGTTTGATTCTCCCCCTCTTTATTTATTTATTGTTTTTCATTCCTAGGGATTGAGCCCAGGACCTTTGGCCTGAACTAATCCCCATCCCTTTTTAAAAATTTAAAATTTTGAAACACGGTCTAGGTTGCCCAGGCTGGGCTCCAACTTGTGATCTTCCTGGTTCATGTCTGGCACTGACTTCTTTTGACTGTCTCTGTGACCTTAAACAAGTTACTCAAATTCCCCATGCCTCAGCTTCCCCATCTATAAAATGGATTATTGTACCGAGATAGAGAAGCACCTGGTGCTCCCCTTTTCTTGTGTTGGCCAGAGAGGAGAGAGGTTTGGCTGCGCCCTCCCCTTCGCTTTCCTTTGCTCCCGCCCCTCCAGGGGAGGGACACTTGCCGTGGTGTCCTCCCTGGCTGTTTAGCAGACCTCTCCTCCAGCCCGCTCACACGGGAGTAAAGCTCAGCTGTCAGCCTCCGTGCTCCTCCCTCACTCCCACCGCTTCAGACACTGCTGCTGCCTCTTTGAAGAACGGCGGTGGCCCGATAATGTGGCCGAGATCAGGGAGAGAGGAATTGGGGCCCATTATTAACATTCCCAAACTCCCCGCACCACGATAGGCTGTCATGAACACAGCTAGCCCTCTAAAGATTCCTCAGTTTCAACCCTGGAGTTTCACACAGAGATGTGACAGCTGCCAGTCAAACAACCCTTGTTTATTGCCTCCCCCGCTCACTGAACTGCAGCCCTGACAGTAGGAACTGCCCTGGAGTCCCAACATACTTGAACCAATCACAGGTCTGCACTCAGTCCAATCAGCAGACACAAATTTGAACCAATCATAGGTCTGCACCTGCTGTATAAGGAGCCTCCCCTCACAGTTCTAGAATTAGTATAACGTAGTTTCCTCTGTTACACTAAGCCATCTTCCCCCATTCCCTACCTGGTGCATCAGTCCTATTAGAGACTTGCCCCAGTGGTCTCGTCAAACTGGTCATGATTTATTTCCCTGTTAGTGTGAGCTCTGAAGGTCCTGTAAATTTAATCAGGATTTTTATCCTGAGTAGTGGCCATTTCAAAAGAAAGAACGGTGAGCACTACAAGGCTCTGAACCTTGGAGAAATCCAGAGACCAGCAGCCGATGAAGATCAGTAACTGAAACCACCCCCCGGAAGGGTTGACAAATGGCATGATCCAGCAGCAGACAGAAGCAGACAGCAGTGATGCAATGGCAGTGACCAGCAGCCAGTTATGTCAACTGATGGCATCCAGTATTATCTGGTTCCATTCCATGACATCAGGGTCATTCACAGAGCTGCACTTTTCCTACTCATGGTTTCCATCTGAATTGAGCAAAAGAACCCTCAAATGATTGGCAGCAGTTCCTTCCTCATGGGGTTGTTGGGAGACACAGACGAGTTAACGTAGATGTGGAAGACACTGGATGGTGCCCTGTGAGGCAGAATAGATGTGGGAGGCACCTGCTGATGGCTCTGCATGCTCTGGTTGGACATTCACTGATGAGTCCCTGTCCAGGTTACAATGACTAAGAGGCTGAGCCTCACAGCTCTAAATTTTCCTGCTCCCTCGGAGAGGTACACATATAGAGCTCACGCAGGAGTACACACTCAAACTTGGGGTCCTGGTCAGAGCTGGGACACAGCTGTGCCTGCATGTGGACCCAAGAGAGAGCAGTGGGCACATCTGGTGACAGACTCTGCATTTGCTTGCTTTGCCCCTGAGGGAGGCAAAGGGCACCTTTCCCCAAGACAACAGCTTTCCTTACCCTGATCTTCCTGGTAGAGTCAGGGGAAAAGAGAGATTCACAAACTTGGGGAAATAGAGAATTCAACGGCATTCCACTCCCAGGACCCCAGTCCCCCAGATCCCCCAAAACCCAGTCCCTTTCCAATGACTCTTTGCAAGAGTGTAAGGACTGGAGGAGATATTTCAGCTCAGACCCCTTTTAGTCTGTGACATCTTAGCTCATAGATAACCCACAGACTATAGTGATTGTATCTAGAGTGTGCATGTGATCTAAAAGTACCCATCCATGAGTGTGCAACAATGTGACTTGGCCGGGCCACATTGAGTGAAGAATTGTCTTGGGTTGCATATAAAATGTATAATAGAGTTAATGTACATGAGTAACAAAACTTCCTTCCTTTTAAATATTTGTATTACAACATAAAAGGGGCATGGGGAGACAGGTAGCAGGTTGCATATACCGGGTCACCTGTGATTTATGTTGAGATCTGGACTAAGGAATCTTCCCAGTGGGATGATAAGAGTCAAGGTATCTGGTCTCTAACCTCATCCATCAGAGTGACCTGGGGAACTTTTAAAGCATGCAGATACCCAGGCTTCATTTCCCAGAGAATCTGATTCAGTTAGTTTGAACAGGTTTCCAGATATGGATCTTCTACAAATGATTGTTAAGTAGTGTGCAGTCATGGTTGGAATCCACTGAATCAAGTCAATCATCCCAGATAAAAACATATTTTTAACCTTGTTAAATATATTGAAATTGTTGATTTAAGTCCTTGTCTATTAATCCCAGGGTCTAGGTTGTACTAGTTTTGGCCTTTGTTAACTATTTTGTCCCTTAAGAATATGTCATGTTTTAACTTGGCATGATGGCTCACACTTGTAATCCCAGCACTCTGGGAGGCTGAAGCAAGAGAATCATAAGTTTTAGCCCCGTTTGGTCAATTTAGAGTTTCAAAATTTTAAAAATAAATAAATAAAAGGGCTAGAGATGTAATTCAGCACGAAGGCCGTTGGTTCAATCCCCAGTACCAGAAACAATAATATGCCACATTTTATTTGTATGTTGAAGAATTTTGAATTGCATTCTGTACATCATGATTCAGGATTCTGTTTTATTCCTGTGAAGCGTTTATTTTTATTTTTATAGGCTATTGCTTTGGTTAGATTCAAGTTACAAATTCTATTACAGTGAACCCTTGTGTTAGGACTGGCCTGACATACAAACAACTTGGGTTATGACCAGAATTTTAGTTTTAATTTATGACCAAAGTCTTGAGTTATGACCAGAATACTGGCTGCTATGCTTCCAGATGATCTCAGATACAGATTTAACCCTTAAAGAGTTCTGGAAGGAACATTACAGCATCCTTTCCTGTATCGGGCTAGTTGAAAAATCCTGGGCCAGTGTCTCTCTAAGGACCCTGAAATCTGCCTATATACAGGAGAGAGGCTTTGAAGGCTGTGTAGAGGAGCCTGAGTCTTCAACGGACAACTTCAGTTACAACCAGCCCTTGGGAACGAATGGAGTTTGTAAGTCAAGGGTCCACTTCACATCTTCTATGGGAAGCAGTTGAAATCTTAGTTCAATTTATTTTATCTTATCTTCAAGATTCTCTGAGTCTAAACTAAAGCATGTATGAATGGCTCAAGGGTCAAAGAAAGACTTGGGTAGAGTTTGTACACAGAATGAGGAGTCCCATTTTGTCCCCTACAGAATCTCCCTCTACCCTACTTTCCAGTGGCCTTAATAGCCCAGGTTATACCCCTAGTTTCCTAAGCGGACTTTCCATGGACTTTTAGCTGTTTGCATCACACTGTGACTCAAAATGAACATTTACTTTTCAGCCATTGGGTCAAGTGTTCTATCAGTGTCAGACAGGTTAAATCGGTTGCTAGTGTGAAGTCTTCTGTCACTGGTGATTTTCTACCTAGTTGCTATTTCTATTGAGAAAGGAATTTTCAAATCTCCAACTACTTTTGTGATTTTTTTTCGCCCAATTTTGTTCATTTTTGCTTCATGTATTTTAGGGCTTTATGCTGGGCATGTATATACCATTCTAATAACTATGTTCCTGATGTATGGAGCCTCATATCATTATGAAATGCCCCGCTTGGTCTTGGAATACTTCCTAACTTAAAATCTATTTTACCTGATACTAAAATAATCACTTAGCTCCCATTGTTACTGTTTGCATGGTATGTTTTCTGTCTTTTTTCTTTCAATATTTTTGTGCCTTTGAATCTAAGATGTCTTTTGTATACAGCAAAAGTTGGCTTTTGCTTTTTTATCCAGTCCAACAATCTCTGCATACAGAGTGTTTAATCCTTTTACATATAGTACGATTATTATATGGTTGGTTTTACCTCTGCTATTTTTGTATTAGCTTTCTGTTGCCTCATATCTTTTATTATTTTTCTACTTCTCTATTCTTCTCTTTGACAAATAAACTTTTAGGATTTCCTTTTAATTCCTCTGTTGATTTTTAAATCTTATATAAAAATTTTATCTTGTTTTTGTTGAGAAGATCTGTCAACATTCTCACTTCATGATGCCAGAAAGATGATTTATTTATTGTTAAACCATCCTTATTTATTTGGAATAAATCTTATCCTGTTCACACATAACTGCTCAATAACGTAACTGCTCAATATGCTAACTTTTCATGCCTTTCGAAACTTAAGTTTATGAAGGAAGTCCATTAATAATCTTATTTTCTACTAACTTTCTTATAATGTTTTAATATAATAATTATGCTGACAAGAAAATAGAGCTGCAAATTTTTGTGGTTAAATCTGCTAGAGCCTGTAATTTTCCTACAATTTTCCCTCCTTTCTTTTCCTCGTCCTCTTTCTCGTTAAAATGATGCTTTGACTTCTGACTTCCAGCCCTTCTTTAAGGAGTTTGGTAGTTGTTCTCATTTTAATATCATATAAAAAGGTAAACAAACTGAAAGTCAACAATTTCTGTTATATTCAACAAACAGTGAGGTCATGGGGCAAACTTACTTCAAACATTAGAGAGATAGACCGACACAAAGGGTCACAACTTACTGGAGCTGAAGACCAAGAACAGAAACCTCCACATGAACCAGTGCCACACTTAATAAAGGTTAAACCAGAGTTGCTAAGACACCAGAAACTCAGTGTGGACAAGTTTGAGAGTTACAAACTTCTGGGGGGACCCATCCAGTATCCCCCATGATTAGGAGCTTTATGTTTAGGAGCTCTACAAGGTCCATACGGTGAAGATCAGAGAAAATTCCCTGATGATTCCAGCACTGGGAGAGGGAAAGTAGTCATTCTAAAATATGTCCTTAACAAGGCTTTCCCAGAAGAAAAACTAATGGACCAAAGTCTAATGGGGATTTTAACAGACCAACTGACCTGCAGGAAGGGAAATTTTGAATCCAGTCCACTCTAGGCTTCCTGAGGAAGAAGGGCAGGAACCAACGCCAGCTTTCCCTGGCCATCCTGTGTCATGTAGGAAGGGAAAACTGAGAGGCTCCTCTGCAGACCACAGCCTAGGGGGCACAGGCTCTCTGAAAGACCAAACCCTAATCACAGGAGTGCAGAGCACTACCCTTGCAAGTGCTCTTACTGCCACAGGGCTCTTAACAGGGCTCTTATACAACCTGGGCAACAAAACAAAGGATACAAGAGAAATTTCAGCCCCTGACAGCTACAGCAATAGCAAAGAGTAGACACTGTTTAACTGCCAGCCAGATACACATAAAACTTCATGCTAAAGTCCTGTTTACTTCAGTTCCTCAAAACTGGTATACCAAGTTGGCTTTCAACAAAAACTTACAAGGTATACTAAATGACAAGCAAACAAACCACAAAAACAAAAACAACATCACCAGCAGCATCGACAATAAAAATCAGTGTGAAAAGACACACACACACACACACACACACACACAAAGAGGCATCAGAACCAGAATCAAAAATGGCAAGGATCTTATAATTACCAGATTGGAAACTTAAAACAACTAAATTAACATGAGAAGAACTTTAATAGAAAAAGTGGTCAATCAGTAAAAAGCACGTGCAGCAATGTAAGCAGACAAATGGAAACGCCAAGACAGAATCCATCAGCGCTACTAGAAATCAAAAACCTATAGCAAAAATGAAGAATTCCTTTGAAGGTTAATCAATACACTGTGTATCACCAAGTGAACAATCAGTGACCTTGAAGAAATGTTAATGGAAACTTCCAAAACTGATCTGCAATAAGAAAAATAATGAAAAAAGACTGAACAGAAGATCCCAGAACTGTGGGATAATTACAAAGAGTATTTACACATATATAACTGGAAAAGTAGGAAAAGAGAGAAGCAGAAGAAGCACTTGAAACAATAATGGCTAAGAACTGCCCCAAACTAATGACAGACACCAAACCACAGATCCCGGAAACTGAGAACACCAAGAAAGACACAAAAGATAAGAAGGAGCCGCCTATAGCCAGCCGGGGCAACGTGGCCTACAATCCCAGTGCCTCAACAGGCAAAGGCAGGAGGATTTTTTGAACCCAAGAGTTTGAGGGCAAACTGAACAACAGAGTTAGATTCCATCTCTAAAAACTTTGATATCTAGACAGATTATAACTACAGAAAATGAGAGACAAAAGCTGGAAAGGAGGAAGAGGGAAATAATACCGTGTTCACGGAGAAGCAAAGATAAGAATTACTTAGAATTTCCATTACTTTTCTCAAATAGGAAAATTGTATTTTGATCACTTTCTCCAAGTTATCCAAATTGTCAAATTTATTTGTTTAGTTGTTCATAAAATTCTCTTATCTCTAGCTGGGCGTGGTGGCGCATGCCTTTAATTCCAGCATGCGGGAGGCTGAGGTAGGAGGACCGTTGTGCGTTCAAGGCTGGCTTGGGCTACAATGCCAGCGGAAGGCCAGACTGAGATACATAGTGTGACCCTGCCTCAGGAAACTAGGGCTGGGAGTTTGGCTCAGTGGCTTAAGCGCCTGCCTGGCAGGTGCGAGGTTGTGAGTTGGATCCCTGGTGCCACAACAAAAAAAAGAAAAAAAATTCTCTTACCTCATCAATATCTTTAAGATCTGTAGTGATGTCCTCTTTTTCATTCATCATATTGTTAATTCTCTCTCCTTCTCACATGAGCCCTGCTAGAGCTTTTTATTAATTAGTATGTTGGTTTTCTAGGTCAACAATTTCTGCTGTAATACTTAATTCTTTACTTCTATTTTAACATTGATGTATTACTCTTTTGCTAGCTTTCTTTTGAGATGTAAATGATTGATTTTAGTCTTTATTCTGTTATAAAATAACGTTTTTTATGGTAATAAATTTCCTTCTTTTTAAAATTTTCTATTTTAAGGAAAAAAACAATAAAAACAATGGCACAGTTTCAAAATAAGATTGTAGGAGTAACAGTGGCTAGTATATTGCATATTGTTATCTTCAAAGTAATTGCTCATATTATAAGACATAGGCATGAAAAATTAATCAAACAACATAGGCACAAGTCTTTCTCTTCAATGAACTAACAGCATTTAGTAGTATATCTATCTTAACTATTTTGTGTATATATTTATTTATTTTTCCTTTTCTCTTCCACCTTTTTTCCTTTCTCCCATTTCAGTTTCTCTTTCCATTTGAACAGCTTATTTTTTTTAAAGAGACAGTGTCTTGCTATGTAGTTCAGGCTGGTCTTGAACTCACAGTGATCCTCCTGCCTCAGTCTCCTGAGTGCTAGGATTACAGGCATGTGCCACCACATCCAGCATAAATTTCCTTCTAAGCATTATGTTAGCATTCCTTTAGTTTCAATATCATATCTTATCAACCAATTTCAAATATTTTCTAATTTTGATTTTTCTTTTTTTGACCCATGGATTATTTTAAAATGTTAGTGTTTATATAGTCAGGATTTTCTCATAATATTTCTGTCATTGGTCATTTAAATTTCATTGCAGTCAGAGAAAAAATGATTTGATTTCTATCATTTATTAGTTCATATTCTACTTGTACCTAAAAATAATGTGAATTCTGCCTTGTTGGGCACCATGTTCTATTTTGACAGAATCAAAATTATTAATTGTGTTGTTCAGATCTTCTTTACCTCTACTCACCAGCTATCAGGAGAGGTATGTTAAAATCTTTCACTATGGTTGTGAAGACTTTTAACATCGATGGTCAACGTTTGCTTCACATAGTTCAATTTTATGTTATTAGGTGCATACAGATTCCTAATTCTGCTACCTTTCTGTGGGGTTGACTCCTCGATCTTCATGAAATGCCCTTCCCTATTTTTCTAATGCTTCTTGGCTTAAGTCCTCGTCTGACATTAGAGTAACAGCATCAGCTTCTTGGTCAGCTTTGCCTGGTGTTACCCTTTCCATTATTTTGCTCTCAGTCCTGCGTAATCTTTCATTTGAAGGGCGCCTCTTGTGAGCAGTATATAATTTAAAATGAAATTAAAAGCAAATCCTAGGTGTAGAATTTTAGATTGCTAATTTTTTCTTTGGCCCTCTGAGATATCATTTCATTGTCTTCTGGCCCCCACTGTTTCTGTTGAGAAAGGGACTCTTAGACGAATTGTTGGAACTTTATTCTTCTCTGTTTTTAAGATTTTTCTCATTACTTTTTTTCTCTTCTTCAGGAATTTTACAATGAGGTTGTGTGTGTTGAAAACTTAACTCCAAACCTAATTGAGGTTTTGCCAGTTTGTCTTCTGTTTCAGGATCCAATCCATGGTTGCATACAGCATTTACCTTTCAGGTTTTCCCTATCTGCTAGGTATGTGAGTTTCACTGTCTTTTCTTATTTTTCATGACACTGCCTAGGTCATGCTGCAGGATATCCCACAATCAAAGTTTGTCTGAGGTTTCTCCAATTAATCAACCGAAGTTACGAGGCTTTGGAAATAATGAGTTGAAGTGCTCTTCTCATGTGATTTGCTTGGTCCTGTGTGATATGGAACAGGCTTATCACATCTATGGGCCCAACCGCTTTGTCAATTTTGGTCAGCTGGGTACTGGCAGAAGAGATACTGCTCCAGCACCAGCTCCAGCTCCAGGCCTTGGAGGCATCACATGGTCTGTTTGCCCCTTTGGTCTAGCGTGCTGGCCCAAGGTCCCCGAGAAACCCACTGAGCAGATCTGGACCCAACCTGCAGCTCAGACCCACTCTAAGCCCAATCTAGATCAGGTGATTCCTAGCTACCAAGCAGATGAATGGGCAAGAATAAGTGCTCAGAGTTTTAACCCACTGAGTTTCAGGTGCGTTCCATAGCTGGCAAGAGCTAGCTGATGCAGAGCTGGAGCGTCTCGCAGGTCCTTCTCTCTGTCCCAAGCAGCTGCTCTGGGACCTGGTGCTTACCTACCTCTCCCAAGTCACAGGAGTCCTCCACTGTCCCAACACCTGTGCTTTGCTCCTCCCCTTGACCCATGTGTACAGGAAGTGTCAGATACGGAGGACCACAGTTGAGGCTCATCCCTTCCCCTCAGTTGTGTGGTAGGTGCAGGGTTGTCTGTACATCCAGCAACAATGTGCCCTCCAGCCTGGCCCCTCTCTGGGACTGTGGTACAGAGACAGCTGTATACATGGGCTTACATTTCTCAAGTAATGTTACACAAGAAACCTCAACTATTGAGTCCTTAGGTATAGGATTTTTGTCAGTGTGTATCAAGAGGCTTACATAAAACACTACACAAATATATTTTTTATAAAGTGGAAAATTACAGAAGTAGAACAATACTCCAAGAATCTTAGTTCTGTGAGGTATGAAATGATTTATGTAAACTGCCGAACTAGTAGTTAAATGTCAAGCAGCAAAATAATGGTAGGTCCAGCACTCGGGAGGCTGAGGCAGGAGGATCATTGTGAGATCGAGACCAGCCTGGGCTACAAAGTGAGTTCAAGGCCAGCCTGTACTGCATTGTGAGACCCTGTCTCAAAAAAATAGGACTGGGGATTTAGCTCAGTGGCCTAAGCGCCTGCCTGGCAGGCATGAGGTTGTGAGTTCAACTCCCAGTACCCCCCCCAAATAATAATGGTAGGTCATTAAATACAAGAAAAATTAAGTTTTATTTGACAATAATATTAAATTTCATACATCAATTCCTGTACATTTATTGATCATGTAATAGATCAATTTGTTTGTACAATAAAAAGGAATGAACTTACATAGCTGATGGCTCTTTTGGATGGCTGAAGATACCTATGGGTAGGACAGGGCAAGTGGTGACGCGGTGGATCTGCCTCCCTCTCTCAGATCATGAATACTCCGGGTTAGGATTTTACGGACTTCTACAAGCCTGGGACCTTTCGAGCAGAATGAATCAGAAGACAGGAGCGTGGGGGCCAGCACAAAAACCAGGGTTGTTTCCATGATCACTTTCCCCACAAGTACTGGCCCAAATTCTGGTCCTGCCCTTTCCCCTGGCACCGTAGCCACCTTTGTGTCAACTGCCCAAACCAAGCCAACATGGTAGCTTCAAATGTCAAGACTCTCGTGTTCCATCATGCCAATCATTTCCTGTGCACGGGACTCACGTGTCCCCCGTCAGCCACTGAGCAGGCTCATGGTTCAGTCCCTCCATCCTCTAGCCATGGAGATCTTGCCCGGCTGCCAGGACAGTGCCGGTGAACTTGTGTGGATTGCAACTGTGCACACAGCACACACCCGTCCTTGGGGTGCACGGGGAGAGGGAGCAATGGGACGGGTCCGACAGAGAAGGGGTGGGAGGTGGGACACTTGAGTGGCCCCTCCTTGCCCCTGCCAAGCACAGTTCCTTCTTTGGAAGGTACATCTGATCACTCCTTACTGTTGTAGTCTGAATTCTGCCTCATTGTGGGCTGGAAGGAGGGGGACTGACAAGCATCCAAGAGGCAGTGAGTGTCCCTGTGACCAGGGACTCTGCATTAAGAGGGCAAATGCCAAGTTTTGCTGGGCGCTCGCCAGGACGCAGGCACTGGGCGAGGTGCTTTGTGTATAGTTTCAACACTTTAAGGAAGTCTTACTTCCCTCTCATTTTAGTGCTGAGGAAATAAAGGTTTGAAGAATTTCATTAACTTCCTCTGGTGACTCAGCTAGAAAGCAATTCAGCTGCTACTAGATATAGGTCTGCTCTGTGTTCCCAAGATCTCAGACCCAGAGAGAACTTCAAGAGAGAACCTGTACCAGGTCCCGACAACAGATGTGTCAAATGTTAGTGCTGCTTTGTTAGAGGTCGCAGGGAACTTGAGACAGAGTGTGTGTGTGTGTGTGTGTGTGTGTGTGTGTGTGTGTGTGTGTCTGTGATATGGGAGGTGAAAAGATGGTACTGAAGAGCAGGAAAGAAAAGATTCATCCAGATTTCTCCCACCTGTGTCCCAGAATACAGAAATACAGAGGACTGAATTTCAGAAAGAGAGATGCCAAGTCTTTTGACAAAGTAAGGCTGGGTCCAGCCAAGGGCTGGGAGAGGCGGCCTAACTATAGGCCAGAGCACCCCGTGGAGGCCAACTCTTCTTTCTTCCTCTGCTAAGAGGAATGTGAGAGGCTATATGGTCAGGCTATTCTCTCCTAATTCCTGCTTCAATCTCAGATGTCTGAGGCACCAGAAATTATCTACCACCAAGCTCGCGGTCTGTTGCAGGCCTACAAAGAGACCACGTTCCAGCACAGGGCCGCTCGGTTCCACAGAGTGACTGTCCTAGAGAGGGATCCGGAGAAACCTTCCCAGGGCGTCTGTCAGTCTGGTGCCCGTGCCAGCTAGGGCAGAGCTCCACTGAAAGTCATGATGGGCAGGCAGAGGAGGGAGCAGAGGTCAGGTGCAGCCTGGGCCAGCGGGTCGGGAGGTCTTTGGGGTGCTGGGCTTCTCTTCTCTGGCTTGTAGCAAGGTGACACTTCACACCTGCGGGACAAGGCCAGGGTATGTGCAGACGGCCCCCTCCTCCCACCCCTCCACGACTCTGGAACGAGAGAACAGAAACTCACCTCCCTCCTGGGTCCCCCTTTGCTAAAGCCAAACCAGGGTCCCCTTTCCTACCTGATCACACTCTGCAGGATCTTCCTCTCGTCCTGGTCCAGACACACAGCAAAGGGGCAGCCGCTGAAGCCAATGATCTGCACATTGTCCACTTTGATTTGTGAGGTGCTAATCTGGAAGGAACACCTGTGTCAAACCCCGAGCCCTAACAGAACACTGCCATGCCTGGGCGGCTCCGCCCCTCAGAGCGGCCCATCTGGTCTGGGCGGGTAAGGCAGAGGGGTTAGAGTAGCAGGTCTTTAAGGCTAACGGCCAGGTCAGGGAAGGGGCCCTGAAGCCTCCACCAGGCCCCACCTTCACCCTGGCCTCTGTCCTATCCAGAGCCCCAGCGGAGACCGCACTGTCCACGCCTGCCGTCAGAGCCCAGGGGCCCCACACCATGGAGCCCACACTGCCCTGGGCTCAGGGCTCTCCTAGTGGCTACTACCAAGCCTCTTCGCACATACATATCCTCTCACGAGACACCCTTTCCTCCCTGACATGCCAGCACTCACGCTCGCACATACACTGCCACTGCGCTGGCCCACACCCTCACACCCCTCTCCAGGCCCGACCACAGGCCTTGCCACGGACACACCCTCTCTGCCTCTCACTCACACACACACACATGCACACCTACATATACACACCCCCACACACACAGACACACTCACGCGCGGGCCCGAGGGTGTTGTTGGGAGGAAAGGGAAGCATTTACCTGGTTAAGGCCTTTCTTGGACTTGGGATTTTGCCTTTTCACCACTTCTGTCAGGGTTAGCGTCAGGGCCTCCACGCTGGAGTCTGAAGGTCAAGGGGGGGCTCAGGCCAGGCTCAGAACCCTTCCCTGCCACGCTGCCCCCGTCCCCCGCGGCCTCGCTCACCTAGCTCCTCCTGCTTCCTGCAGGCCTTGCTGACGTTGACAGAGGTACAGACTTTCTCCACATTGCTCCAGCGGCTCCGGCCACTGATGGCCCCCTGGAAAGCAGCACAGCCAGACTCTGTCAGCCCCAGGCGCCTGCTGCCTTGGGAGGCTGGGGAGAGATGCCTGTTCCCTAGCCACCTGCTCTCAGCACTCAGGCAAGGGCCTATTGCAGGGCACAGGACCATAGGGGCGGCCTCTGGGCCCAAGCCCTGGTGGCAGAAGCATCAGAGCTGACGCCGCAGGGAAGGAGACTCGGAACTGGTCTTACCTTGCTGTAAAGGATCTGTAGTGTTAGAGGGACGGCCTCCCGGTCGCTATAGATGCCCAGCCGCTTGCCAGCACCTGTGCCAAACAGCCATGCTCTTCACTCTCCTTGTGCTGTGACTCACAGACCCTGGGACCCCGACTCCCTGAACACGCCCTTTCCCCGCCCCCTTTCAGGGCCCCGTTGGCCCCACCTCCACCCAGCAGGCAGTGTCCACCTGAAGCCTTGATGGCTCGCGAGGCGGCAGAGTGACCCAGCTCCAGGGAGTGGATGAAGATCTCCGTGGTTTTTTCCCCAGTGACGAAGGTCAGCTGGAGAGCGAAGGAGCATAGGCGTCAGTGGGTGACTCTCGGGAGGAGCGGCCTCGCTTGGCTTTTCCAGCATGACTAACACCAGGGGATGGGCGGAGGGGCCTGCAAGCCCAGCAGGGCACAGCTGGCCCCTGGCGAGCCTGGGGGAGGAGGGTCATGGCCTTACCTCTGTCTGATACACCTGCAGGAGCACCGGCCGGGCGGCGAAGCGGCAGTAGTAGAGCAGCATGTCGGCCAGGATGGGCAGCTGTGCAGGGGCGCTCTCCAGGGGCCCGGGTTCAGCCCTCAAGGAGTGCTGTGGCGTTGCGGGAACCAGGCCAGAGGGCAGGAGACAGACAGCCAGGAAGGCGAAGGCATGCAGGTAGAGGCAGACAGAACGGGGGAGACAGAAGGTGAGATGGAGGCAGGAGCGGGGTGGGGGTCCACCCCTCTCCTTGTCCACCCCTCACTTGGCATACGGTCCCCAGCCAAGCTGGACAAGCCAGAAGTTGAGGAAGGAAGCCAAAATCGAAGCTTCAGGGAACCCTTCTGAGGACCCTCTCCAGCCGCCCACGTCTTGTCCCCAGAGCCCCGAGTTCAGTCTCTATCCTGCTTTTCACGCACCCTCCCTGCTTTTTTCCAAATGAGTCCTGGTCCTCTAAGGAGGCCTCAAGCAGGGTCCCCCAAAGCCAGAGCTTTCTAGGTGAGGTGCAGTGACAGCGGTCAGTGGGCTCTCAAACCCAACCCCATGGCCACTTACCTGGCACAGGACTTCAGGGGGCAGGTTCATGAGGCCCAGCACGTTGCGCTCATACCAGGGGTCGAGCATGCCGAGGTAGTGAGAGATATCATTGGTACTGTCCTCCCGTGGGCCCGTGTCCAGCTCCTGGGACAAAGCATGAGAGCCGTTCCTAGCTACCCAGGAGGCCTGGCCACCCCAGCTGCAGGGCCTGGGAGTGTAAGTGCAGCCCCAAAGTGAGCTTCTCCCTGCCTTTGGAGAAGTGTGACAATTTTCGGTCATTGTCATATGGCAAAATGTCACACTCAAGTACAGAGCAAGGACCTGGGAGTAGAGTAGGCAGAGGAGGTACCCCGCAGACCCAGGTAATTGCCGTTGATAGCTACTGCCCAGCTCCCCTTTGGGTTCCCGGAACCCCCTCATGCCCACTACACTGGCCCACTCCATTTGGCCCATGGCTGGGGACATACCGTAGGACTCGGGTGTCTCAGGGAGTCTGTGGGGAGTGGGGATGTCTTGCTTGAAGGGGAAGGGCAGGTACTAGAACCGGTACTGTGGCTTCGCTTCACAGGCACGTAGAAGAACTGAAGCTTGAAGAACCGAGTGAGAAGTGGGCGAGTGTTCTCCAGCCTCCTGGCAAGGAAAAGATGTAGGTGTGAACCCTGGGTCCCTCGGAGACCTTAAGCCTCAGGCCTTGGTTTCCACCAGCGTAAGGACCCTACTACACAGATCCGACCAGTGTGTGACACTATGGCTCTTACCGGAGGTTACTATATGCCCGAGCCACCTTCCCTGAAATCCGATCAGAACCAAAGACAACAACTCGTAGTGTGGAAGCCTTGGGGTCCTCATCCCCACTCAAAAAGGGGCGACGGCGCTGGTGGCATGAAGAGGGGGCCAGGAGCCACCTAGGCAGCTGGGTGCTGAGCTGGGGCTGGGGCAGGGAGCGTGAGCGCTGGGCCCTGGAGTGGAGCTGCACCGGACTGTCCAGGGGGCCGCAGAGACTCCCTGCTCGCCGCAGGGGCAGGGTGGTGTCCGAGTTGCTCTCCAGGCCCCGAGAATCCCTCCGCAGTACCAGCTGGCTGGTGCTCTTGAAGAGTTTATAGATCCTGTTGAATTTCTGCCCGGGCCTGCGGTGGGCCCGGTGCTCCTCACTGCCAGGCCGCCTGGGCCATTCGGGGGGACTCTCCTCACTGTCTTCCACGTAGCCGCTGTCCATGCCATCCGAGAGGCCCGAGACAAAGGAGGTCAGCAGGTGCCGGGAGAGTCCTGGCCCTGAGGCTTGGGAGGAGGCGAGGGACAAGGTGGAGTCGTGAGATGCAAAGGAAACGGTGGAGAGCAGTGAGTCTCTCTCCGCACAGTGCCCGTGGGGCTCCAGGTCCTCCTCCTCCTCCTCGTCCTCCTCCTCCTCCTCCTCCTCTTCATCGTCCCCCAGGATCCCTGGCTGCAGCAGCTCCTGCTCCTTCAGGAGGATCTCCTGCAGGATGTCTACAGGGAGATAAGGGAACTGTGGGGGGCGGCCCTGGACTCCCGATGGAAGGACAATGGGCACCTGCAGACTTGAGGAGGAGCAAGAGGGGGTCAGGGCCAGCACAGGACTCAGAGTGGCGCCCCGCTCTGCTTAGGGGAGTGTGTGGGCGTGAGAGGGCCAGGAGAGCTCGGGCATTGTGGGGCCGGGTGCCCCAGGGCCCAGCCCACTGCTTACCAAAGCTGTCCTGGTTCCAGCTGTAGGTGTAGCACCTGGCGACAGGGATGGGGATGGTGTGGAGCTTCCCGGGCTTCACCGTGTCTGTTAACGCAAGGGCGGGGGGCAGGAGAAGAGGCTGAGAAGGGGCCTTGGAGAACGGCTGCCCAGCCCCCTTGCCTTGGTCAGATTTGGAAAAGGCCAGGCTGCTGGACGGGCCGAGGCCGAGTTACAGCCGGGATGCCTGACTGCCAGCCCGAGGCCTTCTTTGAGGCATCCACGTGGATGGCGTGCCCTGTACTAGCTCTGGGGACATGGCCAAGTCAGAGCCTCCGAACATCTTACCAGCTTCACAGGCGAGAACAGAACTACCTTACACGGGTTCTATAAGAAATATCACAGGAACTCCTAGCTGACCCTCAGAGCCTGTGCTCCCTTATCCTGTGGTAGGAAGAACACTTCCCAGCTCCTCTGGGGCCAAGATACGGCCATGTGCCGGAGCTGGGCTCCAAGGTAAGCCTGCAGGAGGGAGGCTCGCAGCTTCTACAGCGTCTTCACCTGGACCCCAAGCCCTGTGCCCCCAGAAAACCCCGTCCATTTGTCTGTCCACAGCCTGCACCTGCAGACAGCGGAGATGCCCTGGGGAAAGACGGAGCAATGAGACGGTGAGGACCCCAGATCCTGGGGTGGAGAAGCTGGGGAGCGCTCCCTGTCCCCAGAGCCTCACCTAAGGCCCCGGGGAAGCCGGCCTTTTCTCCTACGGCCTGGAGCTTTGTTCTGAGCCACTGCCGGGCCTCTGCCGCATCCCCGATGTTGGACGCCAACTCCTGCGCTTCTGCCGTCTCTGTGAAGATGTCCTCGAGCTCTGCCACGGTCTTCGACTGAAAGCCCAGGAAGAGACACGGATTGCGCCTGTCCTGTGGCCTGGCCGCCTGCCTTAGTCAGCTTCCAGGGTCGCACCAAGAGCGGCAGTGACCAGTCTGGTGCCCGGCCTCACTGCCTTCCTCTCTGATGTCCTTCCAGGGAGCTGGCCTCCCCCTCCCTCCTCTGTACTCTTGGGAAATGGTCAGGAGGGAAGGACCCAGAGGCGGGCACTGCAGAGCGGGAGGGGTTTCAGATTCCTCTCTGCAGTCCAGATGGGAAGGGGCTGTGCACGGCGACACAGCTCACTGATCACGAGGCCGGGACCAGCAGCCAGCCCTCGTCCACAGCTCATTTTCGCTGTCATGCTAAGTCCTTTCTGAGGTATCAGACATCAAGCCCCAGCCTCCAGCCCCAGGTTGCCATCTGCCTCTGCCCTCTAACCACTGCCCTGCCGTGACCTTGGGTTGAGGGAGGTCAGTGCACCCCAGAGATGGCAGCACAGGGGGAACACAGGGGCTGCGCCTCTTATGCAGTGCTTTGCCAGGGCCCCACGTCCCTACCTGCAGCTTGCGGTGCAGGCCCGGGAGGTCACAGTGGGCCCCAAAGGTGGCCTGGAAGGCGTGCAGGAGCAAGGTAGTGTAGGCACTGTGGGGTGAGTGCCCGGGTGCGCTCAGCTTGTCGGCCACGGCAAGGAATTCGGCCTCCACCTCCACTGGATTCAGCAACAGTACCGTGCTGGGGACACAGAAGAGCAGCTACGGGACCCGGGGACAGGCTGCAGGCCGAGGTGTAGCCGCACGCCTGGACTTCCTTACACCCCAGCAGGGCCTGAGCAAGCGACAGCAGGAGGCCAGGAGAAAGGCTGGGGGGTCCGGGGGGCCACTTTCCAAGGGGGACACTCGAAGTTGACTTCTGAGTATTTTCTAGGGGAAGCTTTCAAAGACCTTTTCAAAACCGAGGCTTATTTTTAAAAATGCATTTTACCCTTCTTTTTATATAAATAACTTTTCCTACTGGATATCAGAGTGAATGCAAACTACTCAAAGGGGAGTTTAGTTAAGGTCCTGAAGCCAAGTAACCATTTCAGGGGATGGGCTGTGCGTGTGTGTGAGCGCGCACGTGCGGGCTGAAATTCCTCCCGGCACCGGGTAGCATGTGGTTCCTCTGCTCGTGGGAACGCCTTTTTGATTACCCCACAGCAGACTAGCATCAAGCTGGGGGAGAGTGTTGCTCCACTTCCCTTCTTGCTGGACCTATAGATTCCCTTTTGGTGCCAGTGCTTACATTTCTTTATTGTGGGCACTTTCAAACATACCCAAATGTTAAGAGAATTGTGAAGCCCAAGGTGCCGGGAACGGTTAACAACACGAAGCCTTTTCCCTGCCTCCTGCCACCCCTGCCAGCACAGTGTGATCTCCGAGCAAGGTGAGACCTCGTGGGGTCAGATCCACAGGTGCTCTAGTCTGGACTGCTCCAGCCTGCTCACACCCTCTCACAGTTCCACACTGTGCTGGAACCCAAGGCGAAGCGGCACCGTGCCGGCAGGGTTCCCTCCGAGCTCCGCGGCTCTCTGTCCTAGGGCATAGGGACAGGGCCGAGCCCACATCGACGAGAGAAAAACTGATTCTGATCTCTCCATCCCTGAGACGAAGGAGGCAGAGCCCCTGCCCCTTGCTGAGCACTTGAGGACCCTCCCCTGGACGTGTGCTGAGCACCAGTGTGGGCAGGAGCAGACTAGACCAGCCCTGCCCTCACCGATTAGCACGATTTCTCTGCCGAAGACCTTGTCATCATCCCCGGTGTACAGATTATGAAACTCTCAGCCCTTCCCACTAACCTCTCTGTGCCTCAGTTCCCTCACCTGGGAAGCACCTTTCTCACAGAGTTAACTTGAGGAACAAATAAGTTAACAGATGTAAGGATGCTAAGAATAGTGCCCAGAGCCCAGTAATCGCCTCAGAGGTGTTGCTGATTACTTCCCAGCCTACCTGCCTCAGCTCCCTAAAGGCATCTTTTTAAATTTGCTACACTACAGTAGTCCCCCTTATCCAAGGTTTCCGTTTCCTGCAGTGCGCCCTGTTCTGAAGATATGAAATGAAAGCTCCCAGGAACAAACAACCCATCAGTCTGAAATGGCACACCGTTCAGAGCTGCGTGTTCAAGTCTCCGCAGAGGAGCCCCCTCCCACTGGGACAGGATGCATCCCTGTCCAACACATCCGACCCGTGCGCACTACCCACTCGGTAGTCACAGCGATCACATCAACTGTGTCTGGGCTCAAGTAAGCCTTATTTTACTTAATAATGACCCCAGCGTGTAAGAGGCATGATGCTGGCATTTCAGATACACCTAAGGGAAATTACATGAAAAGGTGAAATTTTTTAGAACCTGAAGGATAATAAAAAATACAATGAATGTTGACATTTTAAAATTATTTCAGTAAAAGGCACATCATCACTAATCCCCCTTACTTTGAACATACTTATTCCATCGCTCTTGTCAACGTGTCTCTGACTGTAGTAAGTTTAAAAACGGTGAAATGTCCACTGTAGTTTTTGATCACCCCCGTATGCAGGGCTCGGTACTATCCATAGTCCAGTCAGTGTGTTCCCAGTGGATAAGAGGGGATTGCTGAACAATGTTGTTATATCCTTCCTGTCCCTCCTGACACCGAGCACAGGGTTTCTAGTTTGCCGGTTCTTACCCAGGAGAGTTTCCAGTCTCAGGAGCGTTTACTCAGTGTGTGTCTGGGCAGTGAACCCCCGAGGCTGTAGAGGAGGAGGGGTGGGGCTTCGAGAATCTCTAAGCTGGTGGAGGCTGGGCTCCTGGGGCTCCCAACACGTCAAAGTGACACAGACAGACAGCACCCATACCCTTCCAGGCCTCTAGAGGGGCCTCAGGAGGGTGATTTTTTTGCTTTTCTACTGCTCTTCAAACTGCAGGCCAGTACCCTGGGAGTGGGTAATAAAATCAGCCTGGGAAGTCCCAGCCAGAACTTGTTACTTAAATGAAATGAAGTAAATTAGGGCAGTGAGTTTGTCCTAGGTGGTGGCATTAAGTTTCATTCCATGAACCTTGTTCAGCTGTGTGTGTGTGAGTGTGTATGTGTATGCCAGACTATCACATAAAATGCCTTTTTAATTATAGGCTTTGTTCAGAAACATTTGGAAAATGCTGTCATAGGAACAGAAGACATTGTGGAATGAGCATAGACCTTTGTGTAAGAATAGAGATTGAAGCCGGGCGTGGTGGCGCGCGCCTTTAATCCCAGCACTCGGGAGGCTGAGGTAGGCGGAGCGTTGTGAGTTTGAGGCTGGTTTGGGTTACAACAGAAATGCAAGGCCGGCCTGAGCTACATAGTGTGACCCTGCCTCAAAAAACTAGGGCCGGGGAGTTTGGCTCAGTGGCTTAAGTGCCTGTCTGGCAGGTGTGAGGTTGTGAGTTCAATCCCTGGTGCTGCAAAAAAAAAGAATTGAGATTGAAATGTTTGCTCAGCCGCTGTGTGACCCTGGGGAAGTTACACGGCCTCTCTGACCTCCAGGTTCCTTATCTGGAAACTAGAGATGAATGCATAATGTGTGGCCAGCACCTGGCATGATTGCTGCAGATCTTTTTCAGTCTAAGACAGTGAAGTTGCGCATGGAAACACCACTTGCAATTCTAGGGGCACCCTGGCCTCCATGAAGACTGGTACGCTGTGCCTGGCATGGGAGTGGGTGCTGTGCCAGGGTGGTATGGGGCTGGGAGGCCCTTGCCCGTTTACCCGCCCCCCGGACACTCACACAGTGGAGCTTCGGTGACTCCTGAGGGGCAGGCCCTGCTCAGCTCGCACCAGGCGCTGATAGGAGATTCCTGTGGGCCAGCAACAAAGAGAAGGAGTCATGAGCCTGGACCATCAGGCTGGGAGTTAATGGGTGAGGTTCTGGGGTGACCCCGGGGAAGAGCTGCTGTTTGGCCCTAAGTGTGCCCAGCTCCAGTAATGCCCCCAGCCTTCGTGACCGCAGCCTCCGGCCCCCAAATCCAAGCTGAGCCTCGCCGGCTCTCCCGTGGGTGTCCTCCGCCTCTCTGGCTGCTCCCCATCCCAAAGGTAACGCCCCCAGCCTCTCTGCACTGGGCCAGTCCCCGGGCTGGGGCAGCCGGCAGAGAAAACTGTGATGCAGCCCGAGAGCTGGCCTTTCCGTGTGGTCGTGGGCGGGACCTCAGTTCCTCCCTGTAAGAGGCAGCATGGAGAGGTGGCCTCCAAGGCCTCTGAGCGTCTAGGACTCCCAGCTCCCCCAACCTGGAATGTTTCCCTTTTTGGGGACTTAGGGCAGAGCATCAGGAGAGGGAGCACCCAGGTGCAGGAGGCTGCCAGTCTCCCCCACCAGCTGTTCCCAGGCCCCGACGTTGCTCTGCCCGTGGACCGGCATCTTCCTGCAGTGAGGGGTGTGCCAGGCAGTCCTCGGGCCCTTTGCCCAGACTCGGCTGTAGCCAGGCCACAACCTTCCAACCTCGGCATCTCTGCCTGGCCTCCCACGCCCTTGGGGCCGTGGTCTTGTCTGCCATTGGCTCTCTGTGAAGTATCTGTACCCCAGTACCTCTCCAGCCTCTGTGCAAAGAGGAAAGCAAGTGAACATTTCTGTTCATGGCTCTGGGACTGACAAGTAGTTCCTCTACAGTACTATCCAGTTCCACGTCAGCCACAGGGAGGAGATCAAACTCCACTCATGCATGAGCGGGGTAAACACGGGCAGGGCTGGGGCTCCAGTGAAGCAGGCTGCCCCCTTGTGACAGCTCTGAGACAGTCGTAGGGGGCTCCCCATCTTGGGAACAGGTCCCCTTGGCCTGGGGCTGAGAGGGGAGAAATGTCCCCCTGGATAAGCCAAGCTCAGACAAGGGGTTTAGAGACAGCTGCAAACAGAGCAGTCATGATTTTTGCTTCGTAAATGGCAGAAAATTACCAAACCATGCTCTTCTAACTTGTGACCTATTTGCTTCGATTGCCTTTGGTGTGATATTTAGCTTTCGGGATTGTCCCACGGTTAGAAGCTAATGTTACGTCTATTTTGCTAGCAGAGTCCTGAAACAGTGGCTGTTACTCTCAGGACCTGGAACACCATCTGGTGGCGCATCGTGTACACTGCAGATGAAAGCCACCCTCGAAGCCCCCTCCAGCCCCTCAAAACAATACTGCAGCGGAGACAAGCGGATTCTCCCCAGGCTCCCTCACAGCGAAACAGAGACAAGCAAAATCCTCTCTTGGCCTTATTTCTCTTTTCTTTCTCTATTTTTTTCTAGCGTCAGAGCTCAAACCTCGGGCCTTGCACATGCTAGACAAATGCTCTGCCACTGAGCTACACTTGTGACCCTATTGCGTGTTTTTTAGTAAGTATCTCACACCTCACTGACCCTGACCTTCAACCTCAGTTCTGCCTTTACTGACCCAGGACCTGCAGCCAAGTCGCCCTTGATGGAGCAGTGGGCTGTGAAGCCCCGCCCTCTATCCACATCAGTTTTCCCTAAAACTCCGGGCTGTTCCTTCCAACGCCACTGCCCTCTTGAGGCTTCCCAGTGTCTTCCCTGTCCCCAGACTCCGGCTCAGTCCCGTCCTCACGCTCCTGTGTTTGGACCGTTAGTAGATACTGCTGACTACTTTCTTCCCTAGCCTCCATGACAAGGAACATTTTAATGTCTGATATTCCTACACCTGTGTATCCTGGGATTGCAGGGAGAGCTGGGGCTGTTTCCTATTTATTTCCTGTTTATTTTCCTGAGTTAATGGAGACATTTAGGAGGACACCTGTGCCTTCCAGCACATCCTAACCCAGAGGGAGCTGGTTGACTGAATATCTGAGACACAAGCAATTCCCAAGTGGAGCATAAAATCATTGGACAAACTTCCCAACTCTTCCCTGAAGACCCCTCTCAAGTTCCCTTCTTGTGGTGATAGAGCCTGAAGCTTATCATGGGGTTTGGATTTGGGGGACAATGGATTGGTGGGCTGGGGGCTGGTCTGGGAACAAATTAGAAAAGACCACAATGTGAAATGGAGCTTTGGTCCTATAAACTTTTGTGCAAATGGACTCTTGGAGTAGGACTTAGAAAGCGTACTGCCAACTTCCTGTCGGTGTATCTGGTGCGGTTAAAATGGACCCTAGCATCCTGCAAGCCAGATGGCATTTCGTTTTCATTCTGTTACTCAGTGGTACCAGAAAGACCATCACAAAAGAATTAAAAACATCCTACCAAAGCGATATATGTGCACCTGTGTTTACAGCTGCACAGTTCATAATAGCTAAATCTTGGAAACAACCTAAATGCCCCTCAACTGAGGAATGGACAAAAAAGATGTGGTATTTCTATATAATGGAATACTATAAAGCTATAAAGAATGATAAACTAGACATTTTCACTCTTAAATGGATGCACCTTGAAAATATACTTCTCAGTGAAGTAAACAAGTCCCACATATGTAACCATTGCATTGTTGCACTTGTGGGACGAACTGAAAGAAAATCTATCTATGCATATAAAAAATTAGTTAAGGTAGTTAAAGAAAAAGAATTTTGAGTGAAAAGTAGTTTTCACAGGGTCATTTTCGGATTTCATTTTTAATGCAAAATGTTTTTTTGAAAATAATAGAGCAATCATAACCAAAAAAAAAAAAGACAGTCATATAGCTGGTTTCTCTTGATTCATTGAGGGGAAAGTTTTGTGCTAAGAATTTTCTGGACAATGTTTCATGTCTGTGTCTTATACCCTAAACAACTACTGTGAATATAACAATATGCAATGTGTTGATTATTGTTACTCTCCTATTGGCTTGTGAAATTCTGTTTTACTTTAATTTCTTACTTTTCTTCTGTTTTAAATAATAGGAAAAAAGAAAAGAAAAGAAAAGAAAAAGAGACATCACTGCTAAGAGGGCTGGGGCAGTGTCAATCCCTAGCTCAGCCTTAACTCCACCCTCCGCTCCCTCCGCAGGGAGGCTACAGCAGGGAGCGTGGGCACCGCACGCCTCTTTCCTTGTGGTCTCAGATCATGCCCTTCCAGTGCTACAGCTTGGGTACTGACTGTTCTGCAAAGGCCCACACCTTAGAGGCTAGGCCCAAGGTAGCACTGTCAGGAAGAGGTAGAACCTTTGAGAGCTGGGGTATTGTGGGAGCCTCTTAGGTCATTGAGGAGGTGTCCATGAAGGGTGAACCCCCTTCTTCTTCCTCTCTTGGGGTGAGCAGTTTTGCTCCACCACAGGCTTCTACCAGGATGTGCTGCTTCACTACAGGCCCAAGGCAGTAGGACCACTTGATGACAGATTGGACCCTCCAAAACTATGAGGTGGCATAACCTTTTCTCTTTGTAAGTAAACTGTCTCAGATATTTTGTTATAGTGACAAACAGTCGACTAACACACTAGGCCACCTGATCATCTGTGATCAACTTTCTGAGGCTGTGTCTTAGAGCTGTAAGGGCTGAACGACAACACCGCAAACACCTTGCCTGGATTGTTTCTGTGTCAGGTCCTAGCAAGTGGGAAATGAAGAGGAGTCACCCCATGTGGGCAAAGAACGAAGACTGGCGGATGGAGTGGCAGCAGGCAGTCATGGTGAGGTTCAAACTCTTCTCCGAGGCACTCAAGAACCTCAATGACCGAGTCAGACGTGCCCATCTAGGATTCCTTCTCTTCCCTCTGCTTCCCTTCTCTCCCTTCTCTCTTCTCTTCTTCTCTTCTCTTCTCTTCTCTGCTCTTCTCTTCTCTTCCCTTCCCTTCCCTTCCCCCCTCCCCTCCCCTCCCTTCCCTTCTTCTCTCCTCTCCTCCCCTCTCCTCTCTTGTCTCTTTCTTTCTCCCTCTCCATCTCCCTTTCCCTCTCTTTCTATTTTTCATGGTTCTAGAAATCAAGCCCAGGGCCTCACACATGCTAGGCCAGTGCCTGACTCCTGAGCTACATCCCAAGACTTTTATTTTTGGCGCAGGTCTCACAGTGTTGCTCAGGCTGGCTTCTAACTTACTGTCCTCTGCCTTAGCTTCCTGAGTAGCTAGGATTACTGGCCTGACAGTTGCCAATAAACAGTCACTCTGCACAGAGCAGCTGCTGTGAAGACCGAGGACACAGGAAAGTCTACACTTCTGCCATCAGTCAAGTACTGGCATTAGCAGCACACCAACAGACATCTTCACGCTCGGGATGCTGGGAGGTACCTGGGCATAGGTGAGGCAGGCAGCAACAGCATTTTCACTTAGTTGCTTCTTTCAAGGCCAACGGTAAGATTCTAAGGAGCCAACAGGGCAGAGCACAGCAGGGCCCAGCTTAACTGTATTGCAATCCCCAAAGGAGACTGCTGTGTTAGTTCTCGAGTTTCTGCAATCAGCTCAGCTCATGCTTGATAGTTTGCAAGTCCATCCTGTAGCAGATCCAGGCAGCACACTCCCAGCACTCTATTTTTCTCTCCATTAAGGTTCTGTGAACAGCAACCTCCTGCTCTCCAACTCTGGGGCCCTGGATTCCGAGGAACTGGAGATTTGTGGCCATGCGGCCTCGGCAGGGCCCGGGTGGGGAGGTACCGCACAGCCTCCATGGGAATCAGAGGGTGAGGCCCTGGCAGCCGGGAGTCTGGGAGCAGAGACGTGGAAGGCGGGAAAGGACATGGCCAGGAAGGCAAGAGGAGAGTACTGAGGGGAAAGAAGCTGGCGTGCAGGTCACTGGGCCTGCAGAGTGGATCTGAGCTGATGAAATCAGCAAGCCAGTGCTAACGAAGGACACACGCAGCTGTGACGCCACAGAAAGGCCTGCGGGGTGAGGTCTCCAGCTTCATGGGGCCCCAGGCCCGAGGGTAAGGTGAAACCTCCCATAACACCCCTCTCACAAACCTACCACGAGTCACCTTAACAGGACCAATCTGAGTTTCCTGTGCCTCTCTTACAAGTCATGTATGGCATAAACCCCTAGGCATCGACCCAGTGTCCCTACTAATGGATACCTGGCAAGGTTGATGAGGCACTTTTCTCAAATTCCCTTGAAGAAGATGTTGGGTGGACCTGACCTTTTCCTTCTTGTTAACTGAAATATGGACACGATGGCCAGAGCTCCAGCAGCCATTTTAGGCCATGAAGTACGCTTGAGGACAATGTCTCCAGCAAAGGATGATGGAGCAGAAGGGTAAGGCCAGCCTAGGATGCTTGTGGGTCACTGTGCCAATACTAGACTGCTTTCCTCTCTGTGCGTGTGCGTGTGTGTGTGTGTAAGAGAAAAATACAACCCTGTGAGTTTATGCCACTGTTACTTTGGGCTCTGTGTTGTAGGCAGTCAGCTTAGTCCTAACTGGTCGCATCCCGTGATTTCTGGAGCACCCGCCCCCAAGTCCTTTTCCTAAATTTCCCCAATGCACTAGTCAACGATGCCTGATATTCATTCCTTCAAAGACACTAAATTTTTCATTTCACAACCATAGACAAAAATATAAAATTCAAATGTGTGTGATGAGTAACAGCCAAAGGGCAATGTAGTTCCCCACAGAACACTGAGAATTCACCCACTACCAGTGGGTAGGCAAGACTGGCTACCCAGGTTTGTTCCCGCTTTGACAGGAAATCAAAGGGTGGGCAGGCACTCGCAGCATCCCAAAGGGAGAAGAGCAAGAGAAAGTCCCCAAGCAAGAAAAGTAGATACGACAGAAAGACAGATAGGACAGCCCAGGGTCTTTCAGTCACTTCTGGTCACCTGTCTGCGCTTCTTGGTAGAAATAAAGTTTTATGCAAACCTGGGGAGAATATGCTACAGTTTTTGTAATAAAAGACATGTATTCAATTGGTAGATGTGTGTCAGCTGTGCGCCTGTGTGTAACACACTTAACTTTCAGCTTCATCATCTGAGACATGGGCATAATACTGACTAGCCAGAGAGATGCTCTGATGGATACATGGGACCAACCAACATGTGGCAGTGTTCATACACCATAACCATGTAGCAAATGCAACCATCACATCTTTGTTCTCTTCCTTATCACCACCACCACTGCCATCAACAACGACAGAAGTCTTGCCTTTAGCAGGGAGGCTCAGAGAGGACCTAAGGGCATCAGCTAGTAAATGGCTGTTATGGTTTGTGTCTAGATATCCCACCAGAGCTTCACATGGTCACAGACGTGACTTTTTGGAGGTGGCTGGATCTAGGGTGTGTGATGCTGGTATTAAGGGTGTGTGATCACTGAACTAGTTCACTGATTGGCTTAGCATAGCTCTGGGTGTGGATAATGGGCAGGCCTAGCCTGGGTGTGAGTGGCACCACCCAAAAGGCAGGCAGCCTGGAAGGGATAAAAGGGGGAGGCAGGCCGCTGCTTGCTGTTTTCGGCTGTGCCGCTTCCTCTCTGCGCTCTCCTCTACGATGCCCCTCTGCCATGCACTCTGCCTCGGAGCCAGTTGATTATGGGCCAAGACCTCTACAAACTGTGAGCCAAAATAAACCTTTCCTCCTCTCACACTGGGTGTTTGGTATTTTGTCTCAGTAATGAGGAAAGTAACTGAGACGGTGGCAAAGGACAGGTGTCTCACACCAAGGCACATACGGTTTCTCTTACACTTGGCTTTGCAGCCTGCACAAAGGACACTGAACTTCTCTGAGTCTTGAGTTTTCATACGTATGAAACGGGAACGTGAAGACTCCTTCTCACCTTACAGGGTTGTTGTCTGGGTAAGATGTGCTCCCAGACTTTTGTAAACTTTGACATTGTTGAGTGACTCCTGCATAAGGGCTACAGATCAATCCTTCCCTGGTCTGCCCTGCCACAGGGGCAGAGAGTAAGTATTCAATAAAGCACGGGTGCTGAGCCCTAGAGAGCTGAGCAGGCAGGCCAGAAGAACTGATGTGAAGTTTCCTGCCACCCGCAGAGTGCAAGCAGAGGGTGACCCCACTGGGGATGGAGTCAGGAACCAGGGGGAGGCCCTTGGCTTTGATAACCAGCCCACTTCCTTTGCCACTTAGCCACAGTCTCTATGGCAACGAGGTCCCTAAGGCTCCACGCGGGGAGGGCCTAGCTCCCCAGGTCCCTTGTCATTTTCTCCCTGTGACCTTGCCAGGCCCCAAGTGTTAAGCTAACATCACCCCAACCCTTACTGCTCCCGGCAGTATGAAACCAGTGTAGGCAGCATCTATCCCCACAAAATGCTCTGAGAGGCACCCACTTTATGGATGAAGAAACTGAGGCTCATCAAAGTCAAATATCTTGCTGAAGGCCCACAGCTACTGACAGTAGACCCAGACCTAGGATTTGAAACCACAATGGTCTGGTACCAAGTATGGGTAACCACTCAGTTATGTGGCCTCTCCTCCAAGGTTAAATTTCCTGGTCTCCATTCTAGCTTTCTCCCATTGTTTCCCACTGCCCCCCAGCTGGCATCACTGGATTTAGGGTGATTTACGAGAAGGCATCATCAAAAATCACACTAAAGCATTTTCTAAATCTACCCTCAGGGTCATGCAGAAGAAGAAAATTTTATTTAACCTACTCTTTGCTACTGACTATGGCTCAGGTTCTGTGAAATCAGAGGTTAACTTGTGGAGATGAGATCATCTGCACGTGAAAAGGACAGCCAGGGACAGTGATGCCCACCTGTGATCCCAGCTACTCGGAAGGCTAAGCAGGAGCTTCGCAAGTTTAAGGGCCAGCCTGGGCAACTCAGGGAGACCCTGTCTCAAAATTAAAAAAAAATAAAAAGGCGTGGATACAGCTTAGTGATAAAGTACTCCCTGAGTTCAAGCCCTAGTACCATAAAAAAGAAGGAAGGAAGGAAGGAAGGAAGGAAGGAAGGAAGGAAGGAAGGAAGGAAGGAAGGAAGGAAGGGATAACCCCCAAAGTTACGGTATTATGGTTTTATTCCCCTCTGTGATCATAACTAGCTTATGTCAATTTCTCCTACCTTTCTTTATACCGTCTTGCTGGTTTCCCCAGCAATAAGTGGAATATATCTCACACAGGCTCACTGCATAGCTCTATGAGTTTTTCAGCTGTCTGAAAATGATCCTCTGACAAGAAGGAGAGTGCATGCTTCCCCATTTCAGTTCTGATTTCCCCTGAAAAGGAGAGGTTTCTAGTGTGGACAGCTGGGCTTGTGTTTTGCTGTCCAGGCATCTGCCTTCTCCTTGGTCACCAGGCTGTCTGAGCCTTAAGTGGTCCCAGGAGCGATGTGAAGGAGAGGACGCTCGGTGGTGAGTGACGGTTGGGGCAAGGGACCCTGATTCCATTTCCATCTCTGCTGTCTCCTCTGCCTGGCCCTTGCCCCCAGGCTTAGCACCCTATCACCACAGGCAGGGTCTGGGCCTTCCTGCCACCAACCCCTTCTTTGTACATCTGCTTTCTGGGCGGCCCAGAATGGAGCTCCTACCCAGCCACCCACAGAAATATCCCCAGGCATAGCATGCACTCACTGGAGGCAACCAACTGGCACTACTCAAAGTTGGAAAGTGGTCTCCCCACAGGTGACACCCCTTCTCCAACCCAGGATCTGCCTGATTGATTTCAAAATATGGAGTCAGTTAGGTGTTTGGCATAAACTGAAGTCCTCGCCAAGGCTTATGCATTCTGAATACTCTTTAGCTCTCAAAATTACAGAAGTGAAGAAAAGCTTTGCCACCTGGTAAAGGAACTCCAGCCATCAGCAAGAAGCCAAAAGAGGGCCCGACCACTTCGTTATGGTTTGTGTGTGGATGACCCCTTCAAAGCCGTTCGAAGGTGGCTGAATCTAAAGTCTCTGACTGGCTCACTGTCTAGTGCTGGGATTGGCGGTGGGATGGGTAGCTTGCATATAATATAAGCGAGGTACAGAGGTCTGTTCCTCCCTTTTGCCCTTTTGCTCTTGCTGCTTTTGGTATCTGTGGTAGCTTTCATGAAAAGTTGCCCCTCAGCCATGCCACCTGCCTTGGAGCCAGCTGAGCATGGACTGAAACCTCCACAAACTGTAAGCTAAATAAACCTTTCCTTCATTTTGGGTGTCAGGTATTTTGTCTCAGCAATGAGAGAAAAGTAACTAAGGCAAGTTTGTTTTGGGTCAGTGGGAGGAGAGAATAAAAGAGACTGACCTTAAACCGGCCTGCTGCCTTGCAAGGTTAGGTTGGCAGACTCTTTCTAAGGTGCCGGAGCACCTTTCCAAGTCCAACACCCTTGGCTGAGTTTTTCCAACACTGGTTTAAGAATGCCACTTAGTCATATAATAAATCTTTATATATTCATTCTGTTTCTAGGTAATGCATTTTGTTCAATTAACCTATCTATTTTCTTATACCAATGTGTGCCATCTTAATACCCATAGTCTTGTATTACTTTCAAAGATCTATTAGGGGAAATATCTCAGTTTGACTCTCATTCAAAAATATATGAAGTCAAGTATGGATACATCCACCTATAATCCCAGCACTCAGGAGGCTGAGCCAGGAGGATCTCAAGTTCGAGACCAGCCTAGACTATATAGGAAACTCTGTCTCCAACAAAACAAAACACAATAACAGAAATATAAATAAATACTACTTCAGAGCACTGACTCATTCAAATAGACTTTAGCTTATTTTGTTAAAATTTAAAAAGATCTAGATATTTTGATTGTGGTTACATTTATTTCCATAACACCTACTGCTATTATGATATTGATTCAATTCAACAACATGTCTCTTCAATTATTTGTCCTTCAGTAAAGCTGGGTTTCTCTGTGTCGGTCATTCACAGTTCTTTCTTTTATATTTTTAGTTGATATCATAACATGGTTTCCCCCCTACTATGTTTTCTTATTAGTTGATGTATGGGAAAGCTTTGAACTCCCTGTTTTCTAGTTCTGAAAGTTATTCATTCAGGTGATTCTCACAGATTTAACCGATAAGCAATTGTTTGAGCACTAAATACAGTAAAATGTTACCTTCTCCAGATGAGAAAACAGTCTTTATATCTTTTTGCATAGGCAAAAAGATGTATATGCAAAAAAGAGAAAGGAAACTGAGTTTAGTGGAAACACCTCTAGTATTTCACATTAGGCTATTGCCATATTTTAAATATTTTTTATAGCCAGGCATGGTGGTGCACATCTGTAATCCCAGCTACTGGGGGTAGAGAGCTGAGGCAGAGGATCACAAGTTCAAGGCTGGCCTGGAATTTTTAGCAAGACTCTATCTCAATGTCTAAAAAATAAAATGGCTGGGGATGTAGCTTACCACTCCCTCAGTTCAATTTCCTTGGAATATTAATGTGATAGTAGATTAATATAAGATGGCTTCTCAGTAAATCACACTTGATTACGTTTTCTCTTGTTCTATCAAAGTTTTCCGGGGCCTGAGCGCCTCCAACCAGGAGACAAGTAAGACTGCCTTTCGGGGGCCTGCGCGACCACGGGCTAAGAATCAAGGACAAAGCTCCCCCCACACCTCCCTGCCGTAAAGCAACCTGTTCATTCGGAGGTCTGGCTACATTGATGGCAACAAAGGTACATAAAACAACTAAATGCTAGTACTGTTTTGTTCATTTTACAGGCCTGGGGCTGGCAGCCTGAGCATCTCTTTGGAAGATGACAGTAGGCCATGTAGCAAAAATGGGGGATTCTCTTCTGTCTTGTCTTCGAGGCCCAATATTGTTCTCGTTGTTTTGCTTTATTCTGATTAATTTTTTTGGCCTTATTTTATACTCTGTTTTTATTTGCTTTATTGTTGGTTTTTTTTTTTTTTTTGGTTTGATTTTACTATACCTGTTGGAATTGTCAGCTATTCTGAAAATAACAAGATACACTATAGTAGCTATTGTTTTCATAGTATCTTTCTTAGAAGTTCTGTACCAGTTCTACTGCTTTGTTTTGATTGGCTTCATTCTGTTACGTTTTGTTGGATTTTACTATCTTTAAAATAAAAAATTACAAAAAATGTTTTTAAAAAGTTTTCCTAGACTTCATTTTCATTTGCAATTTCTCAAGAATTCCTACTTTCCAGACCCTATCCACTAAAACTTGATCAGTCCTTGCCCACACTTGTCAGGGTGGCTATGAACCTGTCCATTTCTTCTTCGGCCAGAACTGAGTGAACACACACATGCAATTGCCTGTCTGCTCCTGGGAAAAGGAAACAAGTAAGGGCTTCCTGTCAGTATTCTGGGAGCTCCTCTAGCTGACCTGGGCAAACTCAGAGACCCCTTGGCTGACCACAGCAGAGGCACAGACAAGTGGTAGGGTTTGCTTGTCCTAAAGACTCCCCCTTGAGTTCCTTCCTATGTTTATGACCTTATGTTTATGACCTTAGCTTACACAGAGTCGGCCACCTGATCCTGCATACACCGTGAAGAGGAGACTCCAAGGTTTTGACCCAGGGTGCGAGCAGAGATGAATCAAAGGTTGCAAGGTGAGGAGGGTCGTGACCAAAGAACAGTTTCAGAGGTGACCAAAGCATCCTACCGCAGGAACCCTGCCTCTTGTGCCACCTCAACACTCACCTGGGGCCTTGAGTTCGGCATCGATGAAGGTGAGCAGTTCCTGGCAGATGCTACAGTAAGGAACAGGCCAGGTCAGGAACTGGTGGTAGGTTCTGGCTGCCTTCAGAAGGAGATCTGAGTCTGGTGGGAAATGCGGTGTCTAGGATGGAGAAGGAGCAGCAAGCAGCAAGAACTGTGTAAGAAAGGGCTCACTGCTATTCCAGGATCGCTTCTGCTCTTTCTGGGATGTTCTAGAAAGGATGAACACCTCCTGGGAACAGTGTGTCACAGGACAGCGTCGGGCAGAACCAGAAGTGACTCACAGGGAGTAAGTTACAGATGGGCAGGATATTTCTATAATACATGCCTTGCTTTTACCTAATAGACCAGGGTTTAGTCAACACTTGAAGAGCCTCTCTGAAATGCTGTCCCTTTGGATGTTGTTCTAAATGGTGTCATTGCTGCTACTCATTTTGGGGTATCAATTTCAAGGCTTAAATCATCTTCATTTAAATACCCTTGGGAAAGAGAAATGTCTATTCCTTGAGTGAATACTGATGTATATGGTATCATTCGATATCACTAGTCTGGCGAATACACAGATAATCATTGGGAAAAACTGACCACTGGGATGAAAAATGAGATGGACATAAAATCTCTCGACAGACTCTTTTGTGACATCTGAGCTTGCTGTGACAGAAGTTCCTCTCTGGAATCCCAGAGATGGCAGGCACCATGGCAGGTACATGGGGTTACTGGAGGCCTCTCAATATGGTGGCTCACAATCCAAAAATGGGCATCTGAGATGAATACGCACTTCTCAGTCGCAGAAATACAAATGGAAAATAAATGTAAGATGGAGGCTCTAAAGACATTAGGGATTGAAACGCATCTCAGTGTCATCACGTGACAGTTTCTCTGTTTATCCCCTAGAGGTGTGTGGGGTGTGCCCTCCTTGGAGACCTCTCCTCCCTCTCTTCCCTCTCTTGTTCTCCTGACCTGGCCCACCTGGACTTACACAGAGGACAGTGGAATAGAAGAGCAGGGCCAGCGGGGCGAGGAGGTCATAGGTGCCCTTTTCTTGAACCTGCAGAGAAGACAGGGAGGTCAGAATGCTGTAAGTCTTTTGGCCCGTTTTGAAATTAGTGAGGGTTTGAGGCACTGAGAGAAGCCAGCCATCCCTTCTGTGCTTGACAGACTTCCGCAGGGTCAAATTTAGACCTTTCCTTCTCTGTACCATGAAGAGAGGATGTGTTTGCCACAAGTGCTGTCTGATCCTCTCCACAAAACCCTCCCCTACCGCTACATTGCAGTTGATCCTTTATATTTAGGTTTCTAAGTTAAGCTCTCCAGAGGTGGGTGAGCTCTTGAATTGGTTTGTTTGTGATCAGTATATAAAAGCATCAGTCAAAAGATGATGCCAGAATTGTGACTTTGGATGCCTTGATAAACTTCCTTCTTATACGGGTAGCCAACTGAGAGAGGAAAATCACATGCTTTCTAGATCACTGGTACTTCTAAAAACAAAACAAAACTGAAAGAGTTCTCTTTATAAAAGAACCAGAACCTGCTTTTGGGGACTCACAGCCAGTTTGGAACCACAGCCCCGGTCAACATTAAACACACTCTTTAGTCATAAAAGCCCAGGACTGAACTTTCAGAAGAGGCCTCAGTTCATCCTCCCAATCAGCTTTCTCCTCCATGTCTTTGTTGTTATGTCTTCCTTTTGAGGAAAGGAATTCTGTAAAGTTTCCTCTCTGCTTTCTAGTCAATACCCTGACTTAGAAGCAATGTCTTTCCTAAGAAGCAGCATACACTCTTGCCCCCAGTTCACCTGCTACATGTTCATTCTAGGAAGAATACAGCCCCTTCTCAATACACAAGCTAGAATAACAAACCTCATGGGTTCCAGGGCCTTCTCATGGTGCAGAGAAGGAAAGGTTTAAATTTGACCCCACAGAAGTCTGTCAAGCACGGAAGAGATGACAGGGGTTTCTCAATGCCTCTACCCCCACCAGTTTCACAATAAGCCAAGCACTCCCCGACCCGGTCCATGTGCTCCCATGACTGACTCAATTTCTCATCTCTAGGAGGCGAATCCCAGCTCTGCCCTCCCATCGTGGGCTCAACCTCACCTCCCGGGTTTTCTGCAGGATCTGCTCCAGGAGGATGAGGAAGTGGCCTGGGTCCCTGCTTACGAGCTCCTGCAGGCTCCAGCAGTTCAGACACAGCCCAGCTGAAAAGGGAGTGAAGAGGCAAGCGGTCAGTGCAGGTCTCGGCCAGTGGCCCTCAGGCAGGAGGTGGGGGAATCTACGCCAGAACATGCCTCAGTGCGTGCTGGATTGCACTGGGACATCATTTTCTAAAGTAAGAGAGGCTTGTTCCCCTTCTGGGTATCTTCCCAGAAGAATTAAAAACATCATATCACAGCAATATATGTGCACCCATGTTTATAGCAGCACAATCTATAATAGCTAAATTTTGGAAACAACCCAATTGCCCATCAACCGGGGAATGGATAAAAAAAAGATGTGCCATAAAGAAGGATAAACTTGAGACTTTTATAGGTAAATGGATGCAACTTGAGACCACACTCATAAGTGAAATAAATCAGACCCACATGTGTGAATATCATATTGTCTCCCTAGTGTGAAAAGCTGAATGAGTACATAAGATCCAAAATGTACAATAGATATTGTGAACCTGGAGGAAACTGCTCAAAAGAAAAGAGAAACTGATGGGGGAAAAGAAGGAAAAGAAAAGGGAAATACATATATCTACACAAGATAGTTAAGATAGTTATACAGCTGGTTTCTCTTAGTTCATTGAGAAGAAAGAATTGTGCTAATATTGTTTGGACCATATTTCATGCCTATGTCTTGTACTCTGAGTAACTACTATGAAGACAGCAATACATTAATTATTGTTGCTCTCCTATTAGCCTGATGTGAAACTCTGTTTTATTTTATTTCTATTTTATTCTTCTCTTTAAAATAAAAAGAGAGATTGAGAGAGAGAGAGACAGAGAGAGAGAGAGACAGAGAGAGAGAGAGAGAGAGAGGGAGACTTGGAGAATATGCTAGGTTCAACCCGACTGTGCCCCTTGGAACATAATGACCATTTCCTGTTCCTTTATATACAAGAGACTCAGGAGCCATGAGGCTTGGGCGTCCAGGTTGGGATCCCCACAGAGGCCGGGGAACATGCTGAGACTCTAACCCCACACCTCTGGGGGAGCATCAGATCCCCACAGCCCTGGCTTCCTGCAGAGGGTGCCGATACCTAGGAGGTGCAAGGAAGTTAGCTCAGAGGCGGAAAGAGAAGAGCCATGGTGAGCTTCACCTGGAGACCCAAGAGAAAGGCTGGGGCGACCTGGGACTCCCCAGGACTGCCTGGCAGTGGAGCTGGGGAAGAGGAAGCTAAATTTAGCTGTAGTTCAAAAGACACAAGGAGGATTTTGTCACTGTAACTTCCCCAGACTTTCTTAAATTGGTCGACCTCTGTTTCCCCGAAGTCAGCAAGGGCAAACCCCTAGAAGTTTAAAGGGTGGTCATAGGATAAGCAGGCTGTGTGTAGGGCAGTGCAGAGCAGCAGCAGTACAGGCGGAGGCGGCCTGACCATGAATTTCATGGGCCTCGGCCCCCAGTCGCTCAGAGCCCTGGGTTCCCTTCAAAGTTCCGGAGCCCCTAATAGCGTGCTCAGGTAGTCACAGGTATTTGGAAAGCTTGCAAAAGTCAGGTATTTTTATTTCTTTTTACTTAAGCTTGGGCTCCATCAAAACCTGGGTAGGAGGCTAGAAGTTAAACTGCTGTTGCCCACCTATTGTGTGCTAGTGTGGCGCTGGGCCTTGCATGGATTTTCTCTGAGTCTCCCACCCTTTCTTTGGAACAGTGGTTCCTGTTATTATTCCCATTTTACAGAGAATGTAAGTGGAGTCCTAAGAGAATAGATGGTTTGTTTAAGGTTATACAGCCAATCAGAGACAATTTTAATTTAGATCTGTTTCATTCCAAAACCAGGAAAAGCTCTCTGAGGAGGTGACAGTTGAGCTGAGACCGGCTATGTACAATTTCTAGGGAAGAGTTCTAGGCAGCAAGTCCAAAGGTCTTGGGGTAGGAAGGAACTAGGTATGTTCAAGACACTGTGGGTATCTATCTCAGAGAGCAGTTAGGGAGAAAAACGAGATATAGTGGTGAGGTGCCACAACATTAGGTGGCAGCGCCTTAACTGTATGTGTGTTTTCCATCCTTGTCAAAGGGAGTGCTAACTTCTCTCCTTCTACAACACAAAATGAGATACAGGATATTAAAAAAAAAAACCTTTTTTTTTTTAAAGACAGGGTCTCTCTAGGTAGTTCAGGCTGGCCTTGAACCGCAATACTACTGCTTAGGCCTCCTGAGTACGGGGATTACAGGTATTTACTACTACACCCAACTCTAACCAGGATAAGGAATTCCTCAGCTAGGCATCAGCCTTCAGAGACACATGGCCCCAGCCTGCAGACACCTTGCTCCTTGGTCCTGAGGAATGGGGAACATGGAGGCCTCCCACTCCCCGAGACTGCTGAGATTCTCCCTTGTTCCACAGGGAAGAGGAGGGTAGAGAGGTAAAAGGAACTAGAAACAAGTAAACAGAACCGTGCAGAGAGCCACCTACAAATGCCCAGTGGCTTTTAGACTCAGCGGTTGTGGTGTTTCTAAGCAGGGTTGGTACCCGCTTCAAGGAGCTGTGCTCTAATGTATGCTACAGAGGCACAGTACTGCTCTGAGCTGGATGAGGAGGTGCCTGGGAGAAAGCAGAGAGAGCCAGACACCAAGGACTGATTCTGCATCCGGTGTTATGTCAGCGCCTGTCCAGGTGAAGTCTAGGGACTTGCTCAAGTCACACACACAGGGTCTGAACCGGAACCCTCCAGCCCCCATGCTGAACCTGAGGCTGCCCCAGACCCTCAGAGTGCATCCCCGTCTTCCCCAGACCAACCTGACCAAGACGGGGAGCGGCGGCCCAGGCTGAGTCCATGCAAGCAGCGCTCCAGGGCGTGCTGGATACGGTCCTCCGTGCATGTCGTGGCCCCTGGCTGCATCCTGAGTCATTGCCTGCAGTGGGTTTAGACACGAGTCACCCTGTTGAGCTCCCTTCCCACAAAGCACCTGGCTCAGAGAGCCCTGGGCCCCAAAGAATGGCAGCAAAGACAACTGGGAAGTCCTAGCCCGGTGTAGTGAGCCCACCACTGCTCAGGTGCTGTGAGCGCGTACGAGGGGGCTCAGCTATCTCCAGGGCAGCAGCAGCTTCCAGAAGGTCACATCCCAGCCACAGAACCGAGCACTCAGAGGCAGAGCAAGTGTAGAGGGACTGAGCGGCCAAAGACAGGAGCAGAGAGGGAGACGCAGGCCTACCTGCTCCAAGTGGGGAGTGCCACCAAGGGCCAAGGAATGCCCAGAGAATGACCAAACCCCACGAGGACCTTGAGGGGAAATCAAAATCACTTGGGGGATTTTTTCTGAATTTCCAGGCTTGTGTCCCCAAGTCCTCCAGAGGCAGCCTCAGCATCTCGTCCCTCTGTGTGCTGGGCACCCCACCGCTGAGGTGCAGGGCAGGGCTGTGCCTACACATCCCCCGCTCCCACCCCGCCACGCGCTCTGCGTGGGTACCTAGGTCTTTCTGCCTTAGCTTCTTCCTTGGCCATTTTCTCTTTCCTTTCTCTGAAGTCTGATGTCACCAGTTATCCAAAGCCCTTGCCTCATCTGCCTTCTTTGTTCTCCAGGGGATCCTTATCTTAGCCACAAGGCCAGCAAGGGGAGGATTTAAGAGAGGACTTGAGCACTGGATGAGTCACTGAGGGTCTCCAGCATGACCAGCCCAGCTGCTTGGTCCTGGGTGAGAGTTGCCTGCATCACAGGCAGTTAGTTATGCACAGCAGTGCAGCCTGGCTCTGGCATCCAACAGTCTTGCACTCAACCCTAGACTCTGATACTTGCTGGCCATGAGATTTACAGTAAATTATTTAACTTTTCTGCAATTTGGCTTGCTTATCCATAAAATGGAGATGACACTGGTAGTAATCTCATAGGGCTGTTGGGAAGATGAAGGATCACGGTGGATGCGCTGAGTAAGCCTCCAAAGCATCATCACTATGGTACCATAGTCTTCGCCACCAATCGCCCCTAACCTGGGAATTTCACTACATTCACCCCTTCTGGGCAGATCTTGTCCCTTGCCCGTGGGACTGGGTCATAAGCAAAGGCAGGGAAGTGGCAGGCCAGCTTTGTGGGTCTGGGGACAGACCAGGAAACCAGGAGGAGGAAGCTGGAACTCAGAGCTGAGCCACACAAATGACATGCAAAGAGAGATGAGCTCCTAACCCAGCTGTGTAACCGGAGCACTCAGACTGCAGGGTCCCCATGGAGGCAAATCCTCCTACTTCCCCAGCCTGCGGGGGACCACACACACAGAAAAATAAGCCCTCGGTGAGCTGTTCAGCATTACTTCATTGATGCCCCTGGAGGCTGAGCATCAGAATGCTGGGACTATATGGGGGGAGGGACACACAGAATGTAGCACCCCTGGGTCCATTCCATCACTGATCTACTCACCACTTACCATGTGCTGGGCATGCTCCTGGGTGGGAGGCATACACACTGACAATTAAACAGACAAAGCAAGAAGGAATCCCGGGTGACAGGTGCTATGTAGAAATGATGGTTCTGGGTGGGATATATGTAGAGCCCATCTGGGTTTCTGGGGCCTCTGAAGGATGGAGATTTCAGCTGGAGGAGGAAGCCCAGGGAAAAGGAAGTCACAGAGTATTCCAGAGAGAGGTGACAGCCTGTGCCACCTTCTGGGTGCAGGAATTCACTTGCAAAGGAGCTAGACCCTGGAGCACGAGGCCACGGGGCTGGGCAGGCCTCAGACACAGCCTGACCTTCCGGGTCCCACATCTCTGGCTGCCGGGGTGCCAAGCTGAGTCCAGAAAAACTTGTGCTGGTGACTCAGCTCTCAGGACCCTGGGTGTGTCCATTACTGATACTCGGATGGACCAAGGCATCCTTAGGCCCTTTCATGGCAACAGTTACCACTGCCTTTGGACCAAGTAGAGAGTCCACTGCCCCCAGCCAGCCTGGGAAGGTTCCCGGTGCTTTGCCCTTCCTGCACCTTGGAGTGTGCCAGTGCTTGGCGTGGATGAGTGCCCATGGGGATTCGCATGGTGGAGGAACTCTACCCCGCTGCCTTTGGTGGCAGTCCAAACACAAGACATGCTGGAGGGACCAGAACACCACACACCTCTCATGGAGGACTTCGGGGCATAGGTGGCTGCCCAGATGTCATCAGCCCCTCTTTGTCCTCACAGACTGCTTCTTCCCACCCACTCCAGGATAAGTCACGGAGGGAGGCACAGGTCTCCCCGGAAGGCTCTTCGTCTCACAGAAGAGGGAAATGGGAACCACAGTGGATAAGGCGCTTGTTCACAGCAGCCAGGGACAGGGAGGGGGAGACCCGCTGTACAGACGGGGCAGCCCGCTAGGTGAAGGCACTGCCGTCGTAGGCTCAGCTTGCTGCCTGCTCAGCAGGAAAACCCACCCAGCTGCTCCTGCGCTTCCTGGGAGCAGCGGCAGGGCTGAAGGGCTGAGGTGGGGCAGGACAGGGATCTGGCTGGGCCGCTGCAGGGCAAATCACAAACACGAGCTCCCTGCTGAGGTGGGACCAAAGCCAGGAGCCAAAGCTCAACTTGAGTAGATTCCTTGTTATCTCACCCCTGTAGGCCACCAGCAGGGTGGTGGAAATCACCAGCAACAGGCTGAAGCCCGAACAACTTTTGTGGGATGCTGGTGAGACAGGAGGATGGGCAACCAGTGGCACAGAGAAATCAAACAATCGTCTGAAGTCAAACGGCTAGGACGTAACAAAGCCAGGACACGCACCCAGGGAAGCTGGCTTCTTAGCCACTAGAGTGCACTAGCTCTCACCACAATCAGATGCAATTATTAGGAGAAAAGTAAAACCAGTTCATGCTTCTACCCAACAACTGAAGACTCAAACACCACGATGTAGGTGGGGATCTCAAGCCCCGCAGTGCCTCCCTACGTCGGCTGCCCAGCACAGTCTTTCTTCCTCCAGAGAGGACCAGGGCTCAGACAGCTGCAGCCAGAGAGGGACACCCACCCAGGGAGGTGACCGCGGTAGCATGCAGGTGTGCTGAGCCCAGAGCACAGGCCAAACTGTACAAACTGTGTTTGAAGTCACCCCTCAGCCCAGCCCCAGATGTGATGGACAGCTGGTCTTGCCTTGAGGCAGGCATGAGCCACTTCTGTGTCCTACGCCGTCACGATACAAACACAAGACACAAACACATTCTCAGCCAATGTCATTCCTGCCACGTCTGCTTTTAAGGGTGTGCAGGTGTCAGAGAACAGCGTCCCGGACTGTGTTAGCCGGCTTCACAAGCGCCAAGAGCTACCCCCAGGGCACCTCGAGGCCTGCTGACCGTGGCTTCTCCTTCCTGCTCTCAGAGTATCCGGTTCAGTGGAGACTGCCAAGGCCTTCTCCAAGGAAACACCAGTACCCACCAGGCCCCAGACCAAGTTTCCAGTGTGGCAGCCTCCCTGGCATCCCCGGGCTATCTAGAGCTTGGCCGTAGCTCTTCTTAGAGTCAGGACTTTTTGGGCACTGGGCCTGGGGGGCCCAAGGAAGCCCAGTTGAGGGGCCCTCAGCTGAGCTGCTCTGGGGTCAGCCCAGCACATGGTGGCTCAGCGCTTCAGCCTGGCACGCTCCCTTCTGCCTGATGACTCAGTCAGTCACCAGCCACTTCTTGTGACTTGTCAGCAGAAATGCGTGGCTTTGGGGAGAGGGAAGACAGTGGGACCCCTCCTCCAAGATGATGCCTTTTTATCAAAAGCTTGGCAGGCCAGGCCTGGCTTCCCTGGCTTCCCACTTCCCAGCCCTGAATTGGTAAAAGGAGCCCCCATTGTGAAATTTCAGTACTGCCAGGAACGCCCCCTTCCCCCCGCTCCCGACCCCGGGGTGGTGTTGAAACATTCACAGTGGGGCCTGCCCCACCTCCGAGTTCCTCTTCTGAAGCAGCACAGAGGGCTCAGAACCCTTCCTGGGGACCGTGAACAGCATCTGGAATTCGGGGTGGGTCTGTAGAAACCCAGGGGACTCGGGGAAGGCAGTTCTGTTTCTACCCCCGCTTCTCATGTTGACATGACCTCATGGCACAGGAGGGCTCTGCTGCCCCCAGGAGCAGGGCTGGGGCCTGCCACGCTCCAGCTGCCACAGGCCTTCTTTTCCTGGGGGACTTCTCAGTCAGTGCGCAAGGGCAGAACCAGAGGGGCCCCACCTCACAGGGAGGGAGATGTGGGACTCAAGCTTCCGGCCAGGGCTTGCCCTGCTTTCCTGGTGTTCTGGAGTATTCCAGATCTCTGCTTTGCAGCCCTAGTTCCACAGATGGCAAGAGACCAGAAGTGGGGTACAAACAAAAATAATTAACTTAATGGTATTGCAAGTGATGAATATAATCACATGGAAGGGGCTAGAGGATGGAATTAACCTAAATAATGCACAGCACTTTGGGTGCATATTGCAAGACAAGATACAAAAAGAACTATAGACCAACAGTTTCATAACAGTCAAAGCCATACACCGAGGTGCCCTGGAGCAGTGCTCCTCCTCCTCCCCAATGCTCACCCCAGCTTCATAGTAACCAATCTCTTTAGTCTCTGCTGCCTCCTTCCTGGGCTGGAAGTGAGAACTGTTGCACTGGGGTCACAGAGGAGATTGTGCCATAAGCAGCCACAAGAAGGAGAATGGGGCAAAGAAGAGAGAGCTGGGCCTTGGAGAATAACAGGAAGGGGGCAGTGAGGAGAGACGCAGGACTGAAGTGGGTGGTGTCAGCCAGAACTGCGGGCCCTAGTGCACTTGTATCTAACACCGAGTTAGTGTCACCTAAAAGAACAGAGTATGCCAGGTGCGTGCCTGGGGTCCAAAAGAGCTCAAGATTAAACACAACACATAGAAAATGTCTAAAATAATGTCCAGGATACATTAAGAATTCAATAGCTGCTACGCAGTAGCTATCAAGGTGCTTTTATAGCATACATTTCTGCTGCCCAATTCTACATGCCTTTGGGATTCCATCAAGAAGTAAAAGACTTCTTCGACAATTCTGATGCACAGTTAGGCTTGCTGGGAATAGAACCCAGAGCCTTGTATATGCTAGGCCAGCACTCTACACCGAGCTACCACCCCAGCCCCTAGAATTTGGATCCTGAATATCTCCCAAGAGCCCATGTGATGGGCCCCAATCTGTGATGCTACTGGGAGGTGGTGAAATCTTCAGGAAACAAGTTAGATTATTGGAGGCATGCCCTTGAAGGGGCTACTGGGATTCCAGCACTGCCCTATCCCCTCCTGGCTGCCATGAGGTGAGCAGTATCCTCTGTCACGTGTTCTCACCAGTTGTTCCGCCTTGTCACAGGTCCAAAAGCAATAGGGTAATCAACCACAGACTACACCACCCAGAACTATGAGCCTAAATAAACCTTCCTTATAGGTTGTTTATCCCAGGTATTTTAGGAAGGAAGGAAGAACAGAATAAAGAAAGTCAGGCAGGCAGGCAGGCTGTTGCTAGGGGCTGCTGGACATTTTCACCTGATTATCCAGTTTAATGATCATAATCACCCCACGATACAATCACAGTCATGCCTAATTCCCGCAGCTCAGGGAGAGGAGCTATTTGCTGCTCAGGTTCCTGTGGTCACAGCTCTTATGGGCCGACAGAACTCCAGGGAAGTTTATCTGAAGTTGGCCTGACTCCCGAAGCCCGCGTTCTTCCCTGCATGCTAGTCACAGGAAATCACTTCTGCCCTTTTTGAGACACCCCAAGGGCCGAGTATACCGTTTCACCCGTGAGTTATAATGGGAGGTTTCCAGAGATGTTCTACACAAAAACTGTTTGAATGTCTATTGTTTATGATTCATTCCCTGAGCAGGTGCTGCTCACTTCCTCCGTCTTAGTTTATTTTTTAAGATTTAAGAGTCCTGGAGGGACCAGATGAACTACCAGAGGAGTCTATTACAGCAACCACAGAAGATAATGGGCAGCAGATGGACTCCAGAGCCAGAGGAGGGAGGAATGAGGAAAAGGTAGGTGATGACGGAGGATAAGGGAAAGAGAGCGAGCGGGCTGAAGTGGAAGCGTGCGGGAAGAGAGGCCCACTAAGGCAGCAGACACAAGCCTTTGCCACTCTTCAACTTTGCTCAAGCCCTTCTTCATCGAAGACAAGGGCACAGGGATGCTTCGGGGGACCAAAGTTGTGGTTAACACCCAGAGCAATGGGCTGAGGACGGAGGGAGAGAAGGGGAAGGCACTCATAGCACATGGCACAGACTCTGGGCCATACACTGTGCTCAGGGCTGTAAGCACAGCATCTCACTTATTCTGAACAGCCCTGGAGCTCACTGGATTTACAGTCATTAGGATGAGAAGCTCCAGGTGGCTAAATGATTTTCCCAAGGACGCACAACTAGCAAGTAGCATAGGGACACTTTGAATCCTGGTCTGACTGCTCTCTACCTAAGCAGACTATTGAAAAGACAACAGGATGATAGTGTTGCCTTCACATATAATAATTATAATACCAGCAGCTAATGGGAATTGAATGCTTACTGTGAGTTGGGTATTACTCTAAGTGTTATCTACGAATTTCATTTGTGACAGACACCTTTATCTCCATTTTACAGACAAGGATGTTGAGGCACAGAGCGTTGTCTAAGCTGGTAGGTGATGTGTCGCTAGGAAATTTAGCTTCTCTATGCGTGGAGAGAAAACTAATGGAGCCAGAGATGGGCAAAGTGAGGTTACTGCCAAGTTGGGGAAACAGAGGAGGGTTATAAGAATTTACCAGGGTATAAACATCAGGTAGCAATCAAATCCTACTGGCACCTGGCACTGGAGATTATTTAATTCTGCCACCTTTCACTTTTAGAGCCTGTCTTACTTGGTAGCAAATCCTCACAGTCATAAAGGAGCACAAAAATGTAAATATTCAGCAAAGATCAATCACATGTATATTGGCAGCTTTCTGAGTTTTCCAGCAGTAGAAGAATATAATTACATTCATTACAGCTGCTCACTTCATATGGACAAAATCAAGTCCAGTTTGTTAGATGGATGTGAATATATCACAATTTGAGGCAAAGGGGATTTTGCATCCAGAGCACTGTGACTTCCAGATGCTTTACCATCAAAATAACTTTGGATTGGATCCATCTTCTCCTTTCTCACGCAGCTCTCCTCCTCCCCTAGAGTGATAAACCACCTACCACCCTGTCTTCTCTCATTAATCCAACAGCAGAAAATTGCTCTCAATCATCCATATTCTTTAGTCTAAATTTCTCTCACACTCTTTAAGGTCTTGCTCCATTATTTACATCCCATTCATGCCTATGGCTTATTAGCGTAAGCAAAACTTCTCTGTGAGAAAAGAAACCATCAAGGCTTGTAAACAAAACTGAAATCAGATACTCCTCCCAATATTTGGTCAGGTGTGGTTTTCCCAACTTTTTACGAAGCAGACACTGATTTGAAGATTCCCATTCAGCTCAGTCTAGAATTCTCTGGAATTCTAAGGGACCACTTACTATGACGTTAGGGCACCAGGCACTACTGTATCTCACCCAACTTTTCACCAAGTATGTCATGTCCCCCTGCCTCATATATACGTATGGCATTATGAGATACATAATGTATGTTACATATGTCTCTCTGAGAGACACATATGAAACATACATTTCCATAGATATAGAAAAAAGGTGACATTCGCACACGATTCAAATTGAAGACCCACACTGACAGACCAGAACCAGGGCCTGTCACCTGCCTTCCTCTCCCCGGCCTGTTCTGTTGGATCTTCTTGCCCTACACTTATTCTTCTACATGATGCCATAAGACAACATTACATCTAAATCAGATGAAAATGCATGCAGGAAATCTAGGTATCAGCTCAGGTCAAAGTCTTAACAGAAGCTGTATGAAGCTGGTTTTGTGGCGGACTGCAGTTTGACCCCCGAGGGGTGCATATTTATCAGACACTTGCTTTTCTTTTGTCTTCTCTCTTAGGAAGACTGTAGTGTAACGTTCTCTGAGATGAAGAAGTTTGGGGAGAGGATGATTTGGGCGGGGAAAATAAAGTTTTTCACTGTCTAAGTTATGTTCCCTTCTGACCCCAATGGAGAGGTTGGGCTACAGCCCTACATTTGAAGGCTCAGAAAGCACAGTGGTTAATGAGGCTGTGAATCACAAGAAGAGTAGAATGGAGGGCCCACAGCGCATCCCCAGGGCATGCTGAGTTCAGAGGTGGCACACCAAGAACCATCACATGACACAGAAGATGTGGCTCACTGGGTAGGAGGAAAGGATGATGTCACAGAAACTCAAAATGAGGGCTTTTCAGTGAGGGACTGTGGCTGTGCTGCGAGGTCTCCAACACGAGAGCAGAGCAGAGGCCGCTGGACCTGGGGCTGTAAAGGACTCTGGCGATAGTAAGAGAACAAGTAGGGCAAGAAGACCCAGCAGAATAAACTGAGAATAGGGTTCGGTTTTATGAGATACCCCAGCATCCTTTTGTGGAATTCCTTCTTGCTTTTCCTAACCTAATGCAAGTCCATTCTGATGATTTTGACCAAAAGAACCTTAAAATGCTTCCAATCATATTTTTTTTGTTTTAATCTGTAATCTACATCTTAAGAAAAACCAGCCAATATTGGTTATGTGCTGAAGAGTCAATAGCAGTTATCACTTAAAGGCAAAATTAGATACGACAATATTTTTTGTTTTGCTTTGGAGTACTGAGGATTGAGCTCATAACGTCTGTGCTGAACTATATCCCTAGCTTTTTGTTTTTGTTTTTGAGACAGATTTTTGCTTAGTCACTAAGTTGTCGGGGCTGGGCCAGAATTTGCAATCTCTCTGCCTCAGCCTCCCAGAGTGCTGGGATTACAGGTATGTGCCACCATACCCAGCCTTTCTTGTACCTTGCTCTTTATCATATAAATAATAGTTATTAAGCATAAAAAATTAGAAAATGGTTCTGGGGCAGCGGAGATATACTTTTTCCTATTCTCCTGTGAAGTGCAACTGCAAATCCTGGATATTATACATAAAATTAATATAAGAGGCTCTGAAAGGTAGAGAGAAGCTAGACCAGCTAAAGATCTTGGCAACAAGGAATGACATGGTTTCCTGGGTTCTCTTTTTGCCTCATATATTTCAGACTTAGAGCTGAAGAACTAGCTAGCAACCTGGAAAACCCAGTGCATACAGATTTTTAAAAGCTACAAATCCAAAAGTCTGATTGCTTTAGCCAAAGGTTGAGGAAAGAGGTAGCATAGCAAGACAGACGACTTTTAGACAATAACTGCTCTATTCCAGCCAAACTGCACAAGGAAAACTGTGGTACTGTTTCTATCAGTAAAGTCCAAGGGGAAGCCTAGAGTTCCACGCCAGCCATTCTATAAAAAGGATCCCCAAGCCCCTACCACTGACACTGTCTAAGACAGCCAAGAAGGGAGCCAGGTATTACATCCTCACAGTGCCACAGACACTGGGACCTGGGCTTCCACTGGAGACCCTGGACTTCTACTCCCACTGGACAATGAAGAGCCCCCACCCCACAACGGGATGGTGTTAGGGGAAGCCTAGTGGAGAATCAGGACTTTCAGTACTGCCCAGAAAGTAAGGAGGTCATCCCACCTCCACACCCATCGCCCCTGGGACACTAGAGCAGTAATGACACACCGACACCCTGCCTAGCCTGACAGGTATTCAGACAGGCCTAATGGGAAGTTAGAACTCTCACTCCAGCCAGCAATGATGGGGAGCCCCTCCCCAAAGTCAGCAGAGGTTAAATGAGTACAAGCCAGGACTTCTACCCCCACCTGGCAGCAGTGATGCAAAGCTCCCCTCTTCCCTTGCTGGAGAGCTGTTAGAGGAAGCCAGCTAAGATGGGATTTAAATATGATTCGGATTCTCATAACTCTCACAATGCCCAATATGTTCAAGTCTCAATAAAATCTATCTGGTCACATCAAGACCAAGGAAGATCTTAAATTGAATGAGAAAGGATGGCCAATAGATGGCAATACCCAGGTGAGAGTTGTTAAAATTTTTAAAGCAAACATTGGTAAAAATAGTTCAACAAGCAATTAGAAACTACATGTGTACAGATGAAAAATAAGAATTTCAGCAAGGAAGTGGAAGATATATAAGTGCTAATTGGAAATTTTACAACTGAAAAATAAAATTACTGAAAATTTTTAAATTGATGGATGAGTTCAACAGCAAAATAAAGGATGCAGAGGAAAAACTGGTTAACTCAAATATAGAATAATTCTTCCTAACCTGAACAACAGAGAGAAAATAAACTGAAGAAATACGAACAGGCCTCGGGGACCTGTAGGACAATACTAAAAGAGTCTAACATTCATGTCAGCAGTCTTAGTAGGAAAGGAGGGAGAACAGGGCTGAAAAAATACTCAAAGAAACAATGGCTGAAAACTTGCCAAATCTGGCAAAACATATAAAACTACAAATTCAAGAAGCCGTGTAACATAAACAGACTAAAGCCAAGAAATGCATAGAAAGATATCTTATAACAAAACTTAGGAAACCTAGAAACAAACAAAAAACTGAAAAGCAGCAAGGGAGAAACGTTATTTTTAAAGGAAAAATCATTCGAATACCAGAGAATTTTTCATCAGAAATCACAAAGGTGGTAGAACAACATTTTTTCAAGTGCTAGAAGAAAAGAACTGTCAACCCAGAAACCTATAGCCAGTAAAAATATCCTTGGAGAATGAAGGGGAAATCAAGGCATTTCAGCTGAAAGAAAACCCAGGTGCTGTGTTATCAGCAGACCTACCCTAGAAGAATGGCTAAAGGAAATTCTCTGAACAGAAACAAGATGACAATAGAAAAATATCTTGGGACATCAGGAAGGAAAAATAAGGTAGGCAAAAATCTGAGTACATAAGTCTTCACTTGAGTTTTCTAAATTATGTTTGATGGTTGAATAAAAAATTATAGCACTGCCTAATGTGGTTCTAAATACGTGTACACTAAAGATAATTATAAATGGGGGAGGGTAGAGGGACATGAAGGTAAGGTTTCCATACTTTGATAGATCTGAGTACACCAATAGACTTTCAAGTTATGTACTTATAATACCTAGAGCAACTACTCAAAAACCATACAAATGGGAATACACAAAAATGTTATAGGTGCAATAAAAATGAATTCTAAAAAGTTCAAGTAATATATAAACCAGAAAAAAATAGAAACAACAACTATGGAGGGGCAAGAAAACCTATAATAAAATAGTAGACTTGGGCCCTGGCATATCAATAATTACATTACACTTAAATGGACTTAATATATTAATTAAATGACAGAGATTGGCAGTGAATTACAAAACATGATCCAAAAAATTTGCTAGTATGAAACTCACTTTAAATAAGACATAGGCAAGGTGAAAGTAAAAGAATGGAAAAATATATATTATGCTAACATTGGCCAAAAGAAAGCAGGAATGGCTACATTAACATTAGATACAGTAAATACCAGCATTCGGGAGGCTGAAGTAGGAGGAGCGTTGTGAGTTCGAGGCCAGCTTGGGCTACAACGCGAGCTCAAGACCGGCCTGAGCTACATAGTGTGACCCTGCCTCAAAAAACTAGGGCTGGGAGTTTGGCTCAATGGCTTAAGCAGCTGTCTAGGAGGTGTGAAGTTGTGAGTTTGAACCCCGGTGTCGGGAAAAAAAAAAAAAAAAACATTAGATACAGTAGACTTCCAAGCAGAGAAAATAATGAGATACAGAGATGGACATTATATAATGACAATAGGGTCAATTTATCAAATACACAGAGCAATCTTAAATGTGTCCATATCAAATAGAGCTGCAAAATACATGGAGCAAAAACTGAAAGAACACGAAGGAGTAATAGGCAAATCCCAAACTGACAGAACAAGTGTAAAGAAAACCAACATTTATTGAACATTCTACTCAGCAACCACAAAATACACATTCTTGTTAAGTATTCATAAACCATACACCAAGATAGATCATATCCCACACCTTAGGAGAAACCTCAATTTCAGTTAATAATTGAAATCATAGAGTGCATTCTATGACTGTAGGGAATCGAAGTGAAAATCATAATGAAAAGAGAAAACTTTCCAAGTATTTGGAAATGAAATACACTATTAAATAATCCATAGGTCATTAAAGAAGTCTCCAGGGAAAGAAACTTAAAATGAATGTACACTGTATTGGGGCTGGAGATTTAGCTCAGTGGCATAAGTGCCTGCCTGGCAAGCATGAGGCCATGAGTTTGATCCCCAATACCAAAAACTTTTTCAAAAGCAAACAAACCAACAAACAAACCAAATGAATGTACAATGTATCAACATTTGTAGGAACCTCTAATACAGTTTTAAGAGATAAATTTATAACCTAAATGCATATATGAAAATTATCACATGGCTCAACAGTTACACTCCTGGGCATTTATCTAGAGAAATTAAAACTAATACACAAAAATCTGAACATGAATGTTTACAGCAGCATTATTTATAATAGCCCCATCTAGAAATAGTTTTATAAAAGGATGAAGTTGGAGGATTCATGCTATTTAACTTCAAAATTTGCTCCAAAGCTACAGTAATCTAAAAAATGTGCTATCAACAATATAAAAATAAATAGATGAATGTATTAGCCCAATGGTTTGGAAACAGACCACCACCTACTTGGTTCACTGAATTTCCACAAAAGCAATCTAATCAGGAAAAGAAAGTCTTTTATCAGATGGTACTGCAACAACTCGATATCAATTTGACATGGATTATAGTTCTAGATGTAAAAATTTAAAACCACGAAGTTTCTAGAAGAAACATAGAAAAGGCTTTGTGATCTTGTACTAGGTGAAGTTTTCTCAAGACACAAAAAGGATGAAAAATGAAAGAACATTTGATTAATTGGACTTCATCAAAATTTTAAAATTCTACTCTTGAAAGATGCTATGAAAAAAATTAAAAAGCAAGTCACAAACTAGGAGAAAGTATTCACAATGCATACATATGACAGATAACTTCTATCCCAGAACTGGACAGATACTTCATAAAAGATGTACAAGCAACCAATAAACACATGAAAATATGATTGTCCTTGTTAGTCATCAGAAAATGAAGATTTAATACCAAATAGAATAACCTGACGCCAGAATATCTAAAATTGAAAAGATCAACAAAGCCAAAATGCTAAACTTAAGGAACAATCATAAGTTATTCCAGGAACTGTGAAATGGTTTGGCAATTTTCAGCGACCCAATCATTGATAACGACCCCAATAGTGACCCCTCTTTGATCCAATAATTTTACTCCATTATCCAAAATAAATGCAACTACACATTCACAAAAAGACTTGTGCAATAATGTCCATAGTAGTTTTATTCATGATAACCTCACACCAGTTCCAATCTGATCCATCAATAGGAGAATGATCAAAAGTATCTGGCATATTCATATAATGGATTATTACTTAGCAATACTAATAGGTGTAGTGGCATGGATGAAAACCAAATGCAAAGCGTGTAATACATAGATAACTTTATAGTTCCATTCACTACAGAACAGTCAAATCCATGGAGAAATAAATCAAAATGGTAGTCACCTCTGGAAGGTACAGAAAAAGCTGGTCAGGAATGGGTGTGAGAAGCCTTTTGGGGATGACAGAAATATTGTGTATATTCATAGGAGCACGAGTTACATAGATGTATATATTTTTTATAACTAATCAAACTATACAATAAAATCATGCATTTCACCATAGTAAATCATGCATCAGTACAATACTTTCTAAGGAGCCCTTTTTCAATGGGATATTGTCTTGAGATAAATCTTGAAATTTTATGCACCCTGACCATTTACCTGTACCCCTTTCCCTTTTCAAACACACGACATTTTCTCCCTCTTTGTTTGGCCTATTATCCTTCTAGTCCTCTTTAAAACATGTATTCTTCTATACCTTTTTCTACATAAATGAGATCACAGTGAACACACACTTTCATATGGAAATGCCTCTGTGTTCCAGTTAATTCTGATTGCCAAACTGACTGAATTAAGAGGCTCCTGGAGAGGAAACTGGCTGTGAGGGCACTAATACTCAAATGACTATTGGGAGGTGAGGTCTCACTGGAGGAAGTGGGTCATAAGGGGATGGTCTTGGGGACTATAGCAAGTCCCAATTCCCCTCCTTCTTTGGTTTTTTCTGTCTTTTTGCTCTTGGGATGCCATGAGTTGAGCAGCTTTTCTCTGTAATGCCATCTGCCATGAAGTTTCCACCTCAGAGCCAGTTGATCATGGACTGGAACTTCTGAAACCATGAGCCAAAATAAATCTTTCCTCCTTTAAGTCTCAGGCATCAGGTATTTTATCCCCAAAATGGAGAATTTGACTAATACACTATGAAAAAGTATATTTGCTTATACACAGCCCTCCATATTTATGGAATCCTCATCCACAGGATTTAACCAACTGTTATGGTTTGTGTTCGCATGCCGGCACCCCCAAGCCTCATGCAGTCAAGGAGGTGGCTGAATCTACCATTTGTGATTGGTTCATTGTCTACTGCTGGGATTGGTGGTGTGAGCACTGTACCCACCTAGGGGCAGGGAGCCGGCATACAATATAAAGGAGAAGAGGCTTGGTTTTCTCCTCTTTGCTCTGGTTGCTTTTCCTAGCTGCTGCCTTGAAGTGTTGCCCCAGAGCCATGCCACCCTGCCTTGGAGCCAGCTGATTATGAACTTTTCAGAAACTGTAAGCTAAATAAACCTTTCTTTCCTTCATTTTAGGTGTCAGGTGTTTTGTCCCAGCAATAAGAGAAAAATAACCAAGACACCAACTGTGGATCAAAAATATTCAGAAAAATTTGCATCCTATTAAACACAGACAGACTTTTTTTCTTTCTCAGTGCTGCTGGGTATTGAATCCAGGGTCTCTTGCATCCTAGGCAGGTACTCTACCATTCAGCTATCCCCCCACCCTAGTCCCTAAATAACTTTTTTCTTACATTATTCCTTTAACAATACAGTATGATAACTATTTACACATCACTCATATTGCATTTGACACTATAAGCAATCTAGAAATAGTTTAAAGTATACAGGAGAATGTACGTATCATATGCAAATACTAAACCATTTAAATCAAAGACAAGCATCTGGGGGTTTTGTGTCCATAGGAGGAATGCTGGAAACAGTGTGATAACTCTATATCATTCTTTCCAAACGCCCTTAAGCCTTAATAGTGTTTTAGTTGCTATTTTGAGACAAATTGAACCTCTAACACAGCTGACAAGACCCCAAGTGTTCCGGACCCTTCCTCCTGGCAGTCACACCCTCACCTCCTCTCTCCTAATGAACTTCTTCCTGCATTTGTTCTCTACCTGAAAACTTCCCAGTGCTTGTCATCTGGAGCCCAGCGTACAGTGTCCCATCTTCTGTGTTCAGGTCCTTCTTCAGGGAAGGCCATCTGCCTCCACGAGAGCGCTACCCCACCCTCCCAGCTCCCACGGCCTCTCTGCTGCCCCGGTGTAACTGCCCGTTTCCTCTACACTAGCGGCCCTCTACCACGTCCTGTTCCAGCCCCAGTGCCTATCAAATCTGGACAAACTGTCCCTGGGCAGTGCCATGAATGTGCAAACCAAAGCCCCATCCAAACGTGTACCCATGATGTGTGACCCTATGAGCAATCAGGGGCATTCCTCAGGCCTTCAGGGGAAATCACATCTGCTGTAATGCCCAGTGAGTCAGTCTTAGAGGTGTTGATTAAGTCGTTTTCTGGTCACCCACAGTGTGGGCAGGTTGCCTGGGAGACAAGTTCCTCCTATGCTTCCTCTGCCGGAGACCAAAGGAAGAGATTCGGGTCAAAACCCGAGCTTCCTGGGAGCTGTTCCTGAGATGCCAGCACAAAACCAGACAGTGTACAGTGCTGTTAATTTCTTTCTTACATTGTTCCCTACCCATGTTCCCTGTCCCCATGCCGAGAAGGCACCCACCTAGGAAAGGCTTGGGGAAGGAAAGTAAAAACCTTGGAGATCCTGGAAGCGGGTGGCAAAATGGGGCCCAGAGCCGGATTTCAGTTAATATATGATAAATAGTTATTTTTTTCCTTTTTATAGACCTTAACTCTTAAAGGAGTTTTAGGTTTACAAAACTGCTGAACAGCAAGTACAGAGCTCCCACATGCTCCCTCTCCTCCCCCTCCCACCCACAGTTTCCCCTATTATTAATAACTTCCATCAGTGTGATGCATTTTACAACTGATAGACCAATACTGATAGATTTGTATTAACTAGTCTTCATTTGGGTTGTACAGTTTTATGAAATCTGTCATGTGTATAATGTTATGAATACACCCATATAGTTTCACAGAGAATATTTTCACTGCTCTGAACGTTCCCTATATTACATTCCTCCCTTCTCTCTGGCCTCTGCCAGTCCCTGTACTTTTTATTGGTTCCAGAGCTTTGCCTTCTTCAGAGTGTCATAGAGTTGGAATTACATAATGTGGAGCCTTTCGGACTGGCTTCTCAGTTAGCAATATTCACTTATGGTTCCACCATTTCTTTTCATGGCTTAAGAGCTCTTTTTTTTTTTCCGGTATTTTTTAAATTTTTATGGAAAAAAGCAAAATGAAATTTTATAACAAAATAGGAGAAAAACAATAGTTAATGCATTGCATATTATTATCTTTAAAGTAGTTACTCAGAGTACAAGATATGGGCATAAAAAATTCTCCAAATGATATTAGCATAAATCTTTCTTTTTGATGAACTAAGAGAAACTAGTAGTATAGCTATGTTGTATTCTTTTTCTTATCTCTTTTTCCCTTGCCCCTTTCCTTTCCCCACATTCCTTTTTCCTTTTGAACAATTTCTTCTCATTTTACAATATCCATTGTACATTTTGGACCTTATTTACACTTTTGATTTCTCATACCAGGGAGACAATATGATGTTTACACATGTGAGTCTGATTTAGTTCACTTACGAGTATGGTGCTCATTATTTTAAATCATCGAAATATATTCTACCATATGAACTGTCGGATCATTTATCCACCCATTGAAAGACATCAAATTGCCTCCACTTTGGGACAGTTATAAATAAAATGGCTAAAATATTAATGTGCAGGTTTCTGTGTGGACACGAATTTTTGATTCATTTGGGTAAATTCCTGGGAGCCTTACCAGTTTTAAATTTTAACCAAACCCAAGCTATCAATTTCTTTCCTGGATTACGCTTTGGGCAATGTATTTGAAAATTCATGGCCAAATTCATGGTCATCTAGATGTTCTTTTATGCTATCTTCTACAAATTTTATTTTATGTTTTGTTTTGTATTTTATTTTTAGGTCTTTGATATACTTTGAGTGGTTTTTTTTTGTGTGTGTGTGAAAAGTGTAAGATTTGTATCTGTGTTATAGTTTATATCTAGATGTCCCCTCAAAGCCTTATGTGCTCATAGCTGGGGCTTTTTGGAGGTGACTAGACCATGGGGGCAAGATACTCACCAGTGGATGGGTCTGCTGAGGAGTTTATAGCTAAACTGATTTGGGAGGTGAGGCCTGGTTGGAGGAGGTAGGTCACGCAGGGTGTGGCTTGGAAGAGTCTCCTTCCTTCCCTCTTCCCTTGGTGTCTCTGTCTCTGTCTCTGTCTCTGTCCCTGTCTCTCTCCTTTCTGTGTGCCATGCCCCTCTGCCATGCCACCTGTCTTGCAGCCAGCTGACTATGAACTGAAGCCTCTACAAACTGTGGGTCAAAATAAACCTGTAAATGCCTTTATTTTACTCCATTAAATTGTGGATGTCAGGTATTTCATCTCAGCAATGAAAAAGGAACTAAAATTGTAGATTTACCATTTGTCATGTCATTCCATTCGCCCTAGTACCATCGGTTGAAAAGACTAAATTTTCTCCATTACATTGTCTTTGGTCATTTGCGAAAGACCAGTTTAGATTTATATGTGTGTGAATCTATTTCTGGGCTCTTTATTCTGTTCTATTGCTCTACCGTATTTGCTCTTTCATCTGTGTCACACTGTCTTGATTGTTATATCTTTAGAATAAATCTCAAAGTTAATAGTGTCAATCCTCTGACTTTGTACTTCTTAAATATTACATTATATAATCTAGGTCTTTTCATTTTCATATAAACTATAGAATAAGTCTGTCAAGATCTAACAGTAATTTGTTGAGATTTTGGTTGGGATTACAATGAATCCATAGATAAATTGGGAAGAACTGGCATCTTAACAGTTGTGAGTCTTCCTAGCCATGAACATAAAATACCTCTCTGCTTGCTTGGATTTCTTAGATTTCTTTAATCAGTTTTGGGGTTTTAACATAAATCTTGATATATTTGGTTAGATTACACCCAAGTATTTCATTTTTGAGGCTAACGAAAATGCTATTGTATTTTTAATTCAAATTCCAATTGTTCATTGCTGGTACATAGGAAAGCTATTGATGTTTTTCTATTCATCTTATATCCTACAATCTTGGTATAACTGCTTACAAGTCCAGCAATTTTGTTGTTATTGTTGATTCTTTGGAATTTCATTCATAAACAATCATGTCATCTGTGAACAAAAATTGTTTTTTATCTTCTTTCCTATTCTCCATACCATTTACAGTGGTTCCTCAGTTCATGAGTGCTGTTCGCAAACAATTTGATTCTCAAACAGAAGCACTCGGCAAAATTTTGTACTTGTTTGCAAACTCTGCATCGGGTGACAAACATGACCATGGCCATCTTTCCTACACAAACACAAACGTGACCATCTTTTCCAAAATCATGGACCAGGTTAAGTTCATGAACTGAAGTTCACAGGAAAGTATTTCCTTTCCTCGACTTTTTGTGTTAGCCAGGACTCCCCATATGATATTGAATAGGAATGTTAATAGTAGTCATTCTTATGTTAATCTTAATGAGAAAGCATCCCGTTTCTCACCATTAAGTATGATGTTAACTGTAGCTTCTTGTAGACATTGATCAAACTGAGGAAAATTTCCTATATTCTTAGTTTGCTGCGAATTTTTATCATGAGTGGGGGTTGGATTTTGTCAAGTGTTTTCCTGCATCTATTGATATGAGCATGTGATTTTTTTCTTCTTTAGCTTGCAAAGTAGTACACTACATTGACTTTCAAATGTTGAATAAGCTTTGTATGCCTAGCATAAACCTCCCTGGTTATGGGGTATAGTTCTTTCTCATGCATTGTTAGATTTATTTTGCTATTATTTCATTGAGGACTTCTATATCTATGTACATGAGAAATACTGATATGTAGTTTTCCTTTCTTGTAATATCTTTATCTAGTTTTGGTGTCAAGGTAATGTTGGCTTCATAAAATGACTTCAGACGCTTTCTTTAATCTTCTGTTTTCTGGAATCAATTGTACTGAGTTGGTATTATTTTTCCTGAAATATTTGGTAGAATTCACCAGTGAAACCATCCAGGTCTGATGTTTTCTGTTTTGAAGATTAGTCAGTCCTCATTATTCCTATTCCCTATCCTTTGGCAACCATAAAGCTACTTTTTTTTTTTTTAACTCCATGGATTTGTTTATTCTGGACATTTTATATAAATAGAGTTACACAATATGGGGTCTTTCGCATATGACTTTTTTTACTTAGCATATGTTTTCTAGGTTCATCTATGTTGTTGTACAGAATAGTAAGTACTTATTTCTTTTCATGACTAAATAATATCCCATCATGTTGTATTTTTTAAAATAATTGAATTTATGGACAAGATCTGATTCTGAATTGAATTCATTTTAGGCAATTTCTCTTAGCCCAGATCAAAAGAAGATGAGTTATCTGAATATGACTCAAATTTGCCCTTTTACCTAAAGAAAAAAATTTTAAAAGTGAACCCAGCCTGGAGTTTCCTCTGTCATAGAAAAGAATCTTTCTTGGGTCTTTAAGTCCTTCCTGGGCTTAAATAAACTGGTCCTACTGCTATGCGCTACCATCCATTACGGGATGCCTATGGCCTGTCAGTTCTGTACGAGGCAGGCACGGACACACACCACAGTCCTCTGAGGTGTGCATTCTTCACCTCCTCTTAACGCAAGGACAGCGCTGCTCCGACAAATAAAGCCCTCTTCTCAGGATCTACAGCCAGGGAGAGGCACGGGTCTGCCTAACACCAAAGCCCTCCCCAGCTGTCAAGCAACCCCAAGAATTTTTAACCTAATTGCTCTGGTAGCAGGCATTCCTAACCTGCTTGTGCCATGGGCCCACTTGGTAGTCTGGAGAAGTTCACAGACCCCTCTTCAGAATAATGTTTTGAATGCATGAAATAAAACACATCAGATTGCAAGAGAAATGAATCATGTTGAAATATAGTTGCTGAACTATTTTTAAATAATCAGACTTATGAAGTAGTAATATATATTCTTCAGATTAGCACACTGAATAATAAAGCCCAGGAGTAGGTCAAATAGATATTATCACTCTGAAGTATTAAAAAGCATAAATGACATTTGCGGTACCTGGCAACCACTGCAAAGTGATACAAACACATCTAGATTTCTGTTGATGACAAAGTCCCAGGTGCTACTGATATGACTGTGGTTTATTGCCTACATTCATAATGGAAGGAAATGCTATACTTCAGTTAGAAGTGAGTGAAAATAACGATGTGACATGTTCCCCACCCCGGTCCAAGGGCACCTGGTTCAGAAGTCAATGGGAACACGGACCAGGAGCTGAGCGAGGTCCCGCCCCTCTGCCAGCGACTGTAGCCATTCATTATATCCAATATGAGAAGGGGTCACCTTTCCGGCCTCTCTCCTGCCCTAGTCCAGCGTACTTCTGAATGTACTCCTTTCCTGGAAGCTCCCCAAATATAGCATATTTCAATTCTCACATCAGCCCTGTCTCAGTTTAGTCTTATACATCTGGACAGTTTAATTTCTCTTCAAAACAGCAGCCTCAGAGAGATGTGGGAAGTTTCTAATCTCTCATCTCAGACTTCTTATATGACTCCAGAAGGGCAGCCCCTAAGCCCAGTTCCCCTGGGAGAGGCTGGCCCAGCGGAAGGTGGTAAGTCCAGTAATGAACGAAAACCCAGAAACAGTGCCCGGCAAGGAGCGGGGCAGAACACCTCTGTGCAGGCAGCCACTGTCGTCCTCCCGCTGGGGCTCTGCTCAGGGAATGGAGAACAATGGTTAAGCCACAGAAGCCCTCTGGGCCTCAGTTTCTTCAGCCTTAAAATGGGACATGGCACCTCCTGATGACACATTAGGGAGTGGGGCCCTGCAGCAGGAAGGCTCCAGGGTAACCCCCAACCGTCTGCCGAACATCCTCAGTGCACACCCCCAGATAAGACCACAGGACATCTTGCCAAAGGATCCCAGGAAGCAGTGCCACTTTTGTGACACTTTCCTAAAGATCCGACCCACAAAACGACCCACGGGTCTCACCTCCTTCCCACCGCGTTTCTGAAACACAACCAGGGAGAGGCTGGTTTGGGGACACAGCGGGAGCTTGGAACTCCTCCTCCTCTTTATTCAATGCCCTTAAAGGGTTTCCTTCCTGTCTCAGCCTCAGGGTCCCCATGGACACTGTGACATCTGAGAGCACCTGCAGCCCCCACCTGGGCTGGCAGAGATGAAGGGCTTCCCACCCTGCCCCGACTCCCCAGGTGTCCCAGCTGTAGCAGGTCCCCACGAGCGGAGGCCGCTTTGCCTGTGGCCCAAGCACAATGAGGAGGTGAGGGGTGAATCTGGGGTACGACTGAGAAGGAGTCAGGCGGAGGGAAGGCAGACGCCACTGAGCACAGGCCGTCGTGGCCCCCATCACCACGTTTCCATGGTTCCCTCCATCCGGCCCCTCCCCATAGCAGTGACCGGGTTGGGGCAAAGACAACAGAAGCCAAGAGGGAGAAAAAAGAAAAAAAAAGAGGGCGCAGGGCAAGGGAAGGAACGACAGGTGGAGGCTGGGATGGCGGGCCGAGCAGAAACACCCTGCAGACGTCCTGACACTGACACCGATGAAAGCAGCTCAAAAACAAAAACAAAAAAAAACCTTAAAATGTACAGCAGCAGCCCCAATGTTTCCTGTTTTTCTAGCAAATCACCGATGATTTCCAAGAAAAGCAAGTCGTGCTGCGCGCAGCCCCATGCACAGCCGCAGAATTTGCACATCTGGCCCGTGTGCTTCGAGAGCAGCCCTCCTGCTGCCAGGCACAGGATGTGGCAGAGCAGCTCCGGATCCCAAACCAGGCGGCCAGAAGCACGCTTGCCCCGGGACGGCAGCTGGTACTTCTGCCTCCCTAAACCCGCCACGCCGCATGAGCGCAGTCTGCGTGTGCAGGCAGCTAGAGAGGGAAGCAGAAGGAGCTCCTCCCCCTAGACGGCCCTCTGGACGCCTTCACACGTGTCACCGTCTCTGAGAATTTCCAATCCAAAGGGCGCAGGGCTCCAGGAGGCCCCGTGGGGCTGGGGCTCCTCACAGACAAGCAGCTGACAGCCCAAGCAGATGCAGGGCCACCCTGCGTGCTCCCCACAAGGGCGGTCCCGCCCGTCCCCAGCTGCTCTCCCTTCTGCTTCAGAGGGTCTCGAAAGGTCCTGGAGCAATGGGCAGGCCTGGAGCTGGGCAACCCCAGGACCTCCAGCCCTTCTCACGGACTCCCCAGGAAGCCACAGCCTGCCCCTGCCTGCCTGCCTCCATCCAGAAAGGCACAGCCACCCCTGCAGTGTCTTCCATACGCCTTCCCATGCCTTCTCTCTCCTCTGCCCACAACCAGCCCCCTTGGGAACGCCCCACTCACATTCTGATGCCTCCGGCCCGGGAAATTGTGCCGTCTTACCCACAGGCCCTTCCAAGCGGGGACTTCACTTCACTTCTCTCAGACTGTGTATCATTCAGTCTGAGGAAGCCTGGCCCTCAGCCCACTCAGTCCTACCTGTGCTCCACAGAGGCAGGGCCAGGGGCAGGGCCAGGGGCAGCCTTGGATGGAAGGACAGACAGGAAAAGGAGGGAAGGAGGAAGGGAGGGGTGGGGAGGGAGGGGAGGAAGGAAGCAAAGAAGAAAAGTAAGAGAGAGAGTAAAAGGAGGGAGGGAAGGAAGGAGGAAGGCAGAGAGGGAGGGGAGGAGGAGAGACGAAGGAGGAAAGGAAGGAAAGAAGGAAGGAAGGAAGGAAGGAAGGACGGACGGAGAGAAGAAAAGAAGCAAGGAAGAGAAGGAAAGGAGGGCAGGATTGAAGGAAAGGGAAGAGAGGAAGAGAAAGAAGAAAAAGAAGGAAGGGAAGAAGGGAAAGAAGGGAAGGAAATAAGAAAGGAAGGAAGGACAGGAGGGAGAGGGAGGGAAGGAAGAAAGTTTCAAAGCCTCACTTACTCAAATCAGAACCTTTCTTATTTAGTGACTATGGTCACAGGAGACTTGGCTGGATACCGTGCTACTCACAAAGAAGACTAATAATACGCTGTCCTTCATTTCAGATGCTGAGCTCCACTGATGCCAGCATGGAAGCTGCAGGTTCTAAGGACCAGAATGATCCCAGGAGAACCCCAGACACGACCCTGCCTCAGGCCCTTTGTATGTGCCGCTCCCCCTGCCTGGGGGTTCTTTTCCAAGATGTATGCTTGGCTCTCTCCCCCTCTTCTTTGTGGCCTTCATATTCTGTCCTTATCAAGGACTCCTGGTCAGTCCTCTTTGGTACACAGCTATCTTACTTTGCAACATCATTATGACAAACTAACGTGTTACACATTTTATTTTATTTCATCTTTTTCCAGTGCTGGGGATTGAACCCAGGGCCTGCACACTGAGCTATAGTATTTTTTATTTGGAGGCAGGGTCTCACTAAGGTGCTAAATTGCCCAGGCTGGGCTTGAACTTGTGGCCCTCTAACATCAGCCTCCCGGGTGTGCAGCACCACTCCCCGCTTACATTTTACCTTTTTATTATGCTTGCTGTCTGTCTCTCACTCGCATTAGAACATAAGCCCCACCAGGTATACAAGGCTGCCTAGCGCACATTTGCTGAAAGAATGTACGGATGAAGGAGTAAATAACAAAGAGGTTGAAAGAAGATTAAAGAGTGAGAGGTGCACACAGGAACTGAGGTCTGGGTGCTGCTTTTCTGACATGGTTCATGAAGTTGCCCCAGAGCCAAGGTCCCGGGCTGGTCGAGGCCTTCACCCAGACAACCGCTGGAAGGCTCCTGAGGTTAAAAGCAGGCCCGTAGGCTAATCTGGGCCCTCTGGTCCTCTCAACTGTTGAAAGCTCACAGGAAACTATAAAAACCATCATTTGGTCTTCTATCTCTGATTCTGATCAAAAACAATGCAAGGTTCATAAAGCAGAAGTGAGACAGAAATAGGCAGAAAACGACATATTACCTCAAAGTTTGTAGTCATCATGGAAGAAAATGCCAGACAGAGACACAAGCTACAGATTTTAGGGAAGTAGGTTTCCAAGAGGCCAGGAATCAGAGGGGATGGTTTAGTGGGAAAAGAAAAATGAAAATGAAAATCTGAAGCTACAGGCACAGAGGGTCACCAGTAGGGAAGGGGGGACATAAAGGGCCAGCGTGACTTCCTGGGGTGTATGTGAAGTGGGGATTCATGTCCCCGAATAAGCAGGGATACAAAAGAGTGAGAATGAGCATTACGAAAACAAGGCTTGAGAACAACACTGAAGACATCAAAAAAGATCCACAAATTTGTTCTCAGAGGCCAAACCAGGAGCGATCAGGACACCCACACATACCTGGGAGGAAGCAGCACTCCACTTCTACTGGCCTTCATCACTTTTCTCAAGGATAATGGTTCCCTCTTGCAAGCTCAAAGATGGTTTATTAAGTCAACAGAAAATGTGTATTAAGGGGCTGGGGATATAGCTCTGCGGCATTAGCGCCTGCATGGCAAGTGCAACGTCCTGAGTTTGATTCCTAGTACAAAAAAATCTATATCTACATCTATATCTATATCTATATCTATATCTGTATCTATATCTATGTCTCTGACTTGAGGAACTTCACTAGAAATAGGGGCTTCAGAAAGCCCAAAGTCAGAAAGAAAATGGACCCTGAGTGGTCACCACATGATACAGGAACAAAGAGGCTACTGTACAAAAAAGGACAACCTTATAGAAAAACGAAAAACCAGGGCCGGGAGTTTGGCTCAGTGGCTTAAGCGCCTGCCCTGGCAGGCGTGAGGCTGTGAGTTCAATCCCCGGTGCCGCAAAAAAAAAAAAAAAAAAAAAAAAAAAAAAAAAAAAAAAAAAAAAAAAAAAAAAAAAAAAAAAAAAAAAAAAGAAAAAGAAGAGAAAAAAGAGGACCTCCAGATGGTCACTAAATACATGAAGGGGTGCTCTACTTCATTAGTCATAAGGGAAATGAAAATGACAACCGCAGTGTGACACTACCACACACCCAACAGAGTGACTACAGCGAGGAAGGAAAACAGTGCTTGTGAGGATGGGAGGCCATGAGAACACTCACAACTGCTGATGGGGAGGCCAGCTGGAGTGACCATTTCCAGATGAAAAACCATTTAGCCATCCTCTCCAAACTCAACTTGTGGGGCTGGGGAGACAGCTCAGCGGTACAGCACCTGCCTGGCAAGCACAAGGTCCTGGTACTGATGCCTGGTATTCCACCCACCCCACCCCCCAAAGAAAAAACAAGAAAGAAAGAAAGCAAAAACAAATAAGTGAATAAACTCAACCTGTGCTGGCCCTGGATTCAGCAGTTCCACTCTCAGGTGTTTCCCCAAAGGTCACCAGAAAGTTCAGAGCAACAACACCTCAAGTGACCTTCAAATAAGAAACAACCCATAAGGGTCAGTGTCTCGGTAAGCTTACTGTGGGAAAGGAGCAGTGGGAACTTGGAGAAGGGAGACTGCCCGCTGGCCAGGCTTCTCCAAAAGGGCACCATCTAGAAAACTCTCAGGCAGGAGGAGCTGCCCTGGGGGGCTTGGAAAATGGACAGAGGCAGGAGGCATGAGATAGCAGAGCTCCTTCGGTGAACCGCCAGCCATTCAGCCACCGCAGCGTGCTGTGTGACACAGGGCAAGCCGGAGGATGGAGCTGCGCAGGCTCGGGCGGCAGAACTCGAGTAACCCTGCGTGCCGAGCTAAGCGCTGAAGGGCTTACTCCAGGGCCATGTGGAGCCACTGCTAAATCGAAGCTGGTGAATCACACATTCACCTTGGGATTCTGAAAATCACATCGTTGGGTAAGAGTTACACTGGGGGAAGAGGACTGAAAGAAAAGGCTCTGAAGTCAAATACAATTTCACTGCTTGATCTGAGGAAGGGGACATTGGAGGGTGAACCCAGGGCCTCACGCATGCTAGGCAAGTGCTCCACCACTGAGCCACAGCTCCCAACTCCTGTGGCTGAAATTGACCTTGGGGTTGTAGGTGAGGATAACTGCATCTTAGAGTCATAAAGAAACTTGGGGTTGAGAAAGGGAACTGCTACCAGTAATCTTTGTAGACTTGGAGAAAATGGAAGATATGTAAGCAAAAGACGGAGGGAGACAGAGTCAGGCTGCTCTCAACTGGGAAAACAGAAGATGGGTAGAATCCTGGAATCTGAGTCTCCCAGTCCCCTGACGGTGTTCTCAGTGCCTCACGAAGGAAGTGTGAACACAAAGGAAAGGATCCAGGGACTTCCAGGGGCTGGAAAGGATTACAGATTCAAAACTAAACAGGCAATAGGAGAAAAATCCCACAAAAATTATACTTTTTTTTTTTTTTTCACTGCTGGAGATTGAACCCAGGGTCTCACACAGGCTGTGCAGGGGCCCTAACCGTGGGCCACACCCTCAGTGCAGTAAGTGTTGCTATCACTCTCAGGACGGCAAGTGCTGCTACAGTCTCGTGACAATGTAAGAGCTGTGAGCTGAACGGTAACACAGAGATGGCTTCACACTTGGCTTAATAACCTCACCCAAAGGGTGTGGAGTTATCTTTTTCCAGAGAGACATCTCTTATAAAATGCCAGTGAATGCTAATGTTGGCCTTTTATATCATGTTATTTTTTAAATTGTGGTGAAACCAATGGAATACAAAACCTACCATTTTAACCACTTTTAAGTATATAGTTCATGGAATGAAGTAAATTTGCATTATTATACAACCATCCCAATCATTCATTTACAGAACTTTTTTTTTATCTTCCCAAACTAAAACTTCATACCCCATAAATACTAACTCACACTTTCTCTTCCCTCCACTCCTGGGTAACTTCTAATCTACTTTCTGTCCCTGTGAGTTTGGCCATTCTAGCTACCTCACATAAGTGGACTCAGACAGTATTTGTCCTTTTCTGATAGGCTTTTTTCAATTAGCATAATGCCTTTAAGGTTTATTCACACTGCAGCATGCCTGAGACATCTTTCCATCTGAAAGCTGAAGAACATCCCACTGTATGCATATATACTTTGTTTATTCACTTGCCCATCACCAGACACTTGAGTGATTCCACCTTTTGGTATAGCATGCTATTTTAAAATCATGGTTCTCAATAAGACTCAGAAAACATGCTTATATCACAACAGAAGGGGTCAAGAAAACTCACATGATAGTGAAGATCCCCAAAGAGTTACATGTGGGTGAGGCTCCTATCGTCCTTCCAGAGCCACGCTCCTTTCTTCTATAGTGCTATAACTTTTCAGAAATTTTAAATTACATGTTTTAGACTCTCTGACAACCAACTGCAGCCACAGGAGTATGAGTAGACATTATTAATGTAATTATCAAATCACGCTTTGACAAGCAAGGGCATGCCTTCCCCTTTCTAGCCAGAACGCAGATACGATGGCAATGGAGCAGGCATCACGGGCCACGGATGAAAGTTACACGTTAAGGAAGACAGAGCAACAAAATAGAAACCTTGGTTCTTGACCTGTGAGGCTGCCGTGCAAAGCCTGGGTCTCTTATGCTGAGAATGTTCTAGGAGAGAAAAATAAATTATCTTGTGTAAGCCTTTACTATTTTAGGTCTCTCTAATATAGCAATATACTAATATGTCGGCCAATGCTGATTATCTCATAAGTGAAATTATGTGAATTAAGTGAATTATGTGAATTATGTGAATTAAGTGAAATTATGTTTTTGTTTGATACATTTAGATTCAACTAGTGAATTTCCCCCTAATTTAGAGAGTATGGTTTAATCTTGAGTAGAGACCACATGGTGCACCTCAAGTTTCTTGATAGAGGACACCTTGTAAAAGCTGAAATCATCCTTCAGAGAAGCAGCAGAAACTTTCTGTATGAATTTCCCACCTCTATGCATCCTACTCTAGAGAGAGCAGCAGTAAGGATTAAAGAAAGGTCATACATTCTTTGCAGCACTGGGTTAGGTAGCTAGTTAGTAGTAAAGCAATTCAAGATACTTTGTTAGTAAACAAATTAGAGACAGATCATTACTTACTGGTCAAAAAGATGGAATCACGAGAATAAATTTTGGACATTCCCAAGTATTTCCTCCTTAAGAGAGATTAAACGGTATAATAAAAATAATATTACCTCTTCCTCTACTGAGCAGGTCTTAGGAGTAAGAGCCAATGAGAAGTAATCTCCCATCTTTGAAAATTCTGATGGGTGAGAGGAGGTTGAGGGAATTCTCCGAGGCGCCTGAGCTCTGGACCCAAGGTGGACTTGTAGCCATTACCCCAACCCAAAGCCTTCACCTTCCCTGGAGAGGGGCCTTGATGGAAAACTGGTGGAGCTAAGCTTTGACCTACAAAAGGATGTCTTCCACCAGCCACAGCCATCTCATAGGACTCTGATAGCCTGGTGCTTGGATAAAGGGGACAGAAAAAGGGAGTGGGAAGCCGGTGCCTCCTTGCTGACCCATGTATCAGCCCATGGTCCAGTACCGAGGGCTTGCTTCTGTCAATTCCACAAGTCCCACCATCTTGTTTTTCTGACTCGGGTACCTTCTAAAACAACCTGGTGACCTAATCCCCAAATATCTCACATGCCTTGGCCTGAGCTCCTCAGATTCACAAGTTCAGAAATGTGTCTTCCTAAGATGAGTGTGGTGGCCCACACCTGTGATCCCAGCACTCGGGAGGCTGAAGCAGGAGGATACGTAATGAGACCCTGACTCAAACAAACAAAAAACTAGAAACTGTTTTCCTAACATCTACAGAAGGCTGGTCTCGTCAACCCCACCTCTCATCGCCATCCTCCACTCCACCTAAGGCCAACCTCTGCTTTCTCAAGTAAGAAACTTTTATCGCTGAATTCTTAACAGTCCACACCGTTACCATTATTTTCTCTTCCCTTACCCTCTATAGCACGCCAACTGACATTTTCACAAGATGACCTGCAGACCAGTATGTCATTGTCACAGAGGTTTTGCACCCTGGCCCTGCAGCTGGCCAGCTCGTTATCCGCATCCTTTCTCTAAACCCATTAGAGAAAAGATGTACCCCAGAAACCAACCTGGGGTCTTCAGCAGCCAACAGTGAGGGTGGGCCCCATCTTTTGATCATCCTTTCCTGGATTACTCACTTGCTAAAGTGGGAACACAGTGGATAATATCCCTGTCCCCGGGATCAAGAAATCCCACAGCACTTTCCAAGACTTTTTCAGCATTTGCATTGGAGCCCAGAAACAAGAGGCTCTGGACACCAGCTTGCATTTTTTTTTTTTTTTGTGGCACCGGGGATCGAACTCACAACCTCGCACCTGCCAGACAGGCGCTTAAGCCACTGAGCCAAAGTCCCGGCCCTGGTTTTTTGAGGCAGGGCCGCACTATGTAGCCCAGGCCGGCCTCAAACTCACAATGCTCCTCCTGCCTCAGCCTCCCGAGTGCTGGGATTACAGGCGTGCGCCACCACGCCCGGTCGCGTTTTTGTAGGTGACACAACAATGATTCCAGGCTGAGGGGTGGATGCCCCTAGACAGCTATAGCTCTTCCAGGGAGCACAGAGACCAGTGTCAGCCTTCCTGGCCCCCGTGTCAGGTGGGCTTGGAGAAAGGAATGAACTCAGAATCAGAATGGAGGGTCCTTTTCACCGCGTGCTCCTCCCCCTTGAAAGCCCTCTTTCCCCTCCAAAGCATAACTCTCTTTCAAAAACTGAAAGGAAAGAAAAGAAAAAAAGGAACCTTGTCCTTGCTTGCTCCAACCAAACCCTGGCTCCTTCTTGCAAGTGAGAGAAGGAAATGTATTTCATTCTAAAGGGCTCGACGTTAGACTACATAAAGGGCCACCTCTGTAAAAAAAAAAAAAAATGCTTTGCATTTTTGCAACACGCAAACGACAACATGCAAATGAAACAATTGTTAGTAACACTTTATTTGCTCTCAATTTAAATATCTGTATTCTACATCTCCCATGACCTCTTCTATCTCTCTGGGAATGTTTGAAGAATCCCCAGAAATCCCCCCAACCATTTCTTTGTCTAACTCCCTCTGAAAATATGGCTCCTGATTGCCCCATAGCCTGCCAGGCAGGCGGGACAGGAAGCCCCTTGGTCTTGTAAACACCGTGTCACAAACAGACACTTCCCCGTCCTCGGCAGACTGGGCGTGCCTTGGGGGGGTGAGTAGGGGAGGTTCCCTGGGCTTCCCCTGCTCTCAGACTTAGAGAACTACTCAATTCAGTCTTAAAGAGTAATTTGGTTTTAAACCACTAACTTAGTCTTTAAGCTGACTAAATTAGAGAGTGGTAAGAGGATCCCCAAAGAGAGGGGTCTCAACATGGAGGCCTGCCAGAGTTCTTGGGGCCTGCAGCAGCCCAGAGAAAGACATTTGCGTTGTGTTGTTACTCAAGGCAGTGTCTGAAGCCCCACCTGACAGCCACAGAAAGCCAGCATTCATTCAGCACACTCCAACGGGACACCGCCAGGTGCTGGCCCCTGCCAGGCTCTGGGAGGCCGCCACTGACCAAAATGCCTGGGAAGGTTTCTTCACCATGAGAGGTGAAAGGCAGTTGTCAGGCCTTGGGAGAACTGAGTCAGGCGCTCAGCTGGAGGAGAAGATGAGGAGTCGTGAGGAATGGAGCAGCCCCGAGTGGAAGAACAAGGACCCTGGACTTCCTTTGTGCAGCAGGACGCCACTGGAACGTGGCGATGCAGGACTTTTCCTAAGAATCTCCCCGCACACCGAGGAAGAGCCCACGGACCAGAAGGCCCGTTCGGAGGTGTGCAGTGAGGGAAGCTGGGCTGGACGGCGGAGAGAACGATGAGGAGGTGAGAGATCCAAGAGCCGTGGGGACGGAGAGCGCCATCGCTACCGGCCCAGGCGGGGAGAACAGGGAAGACCTCGCAGGGCAGACGCGGAGATGACGCCAGGCTTTTGGCCAGGAGTCTGGGCGCAGCTGCAATGGAAATGGGGAAGTCCACACAGAAAGCCTGCCTTCTGGATACAGTCAGGCTCCAGGCGTCTGTCTACACTGAAACGGAGTCCAAGAGAAGGCAAAGGTTCAGGAAGGAGAGAAGCGTACAGGGGGCGGGCGAGAGGGTGGCGATGTGTTCCACAGGTGAGTCTTGGGCACCAAGTGCTCTAAAAACTCTAAGAAAGACGCAGGCTGGGAAGAGGTCAATACAATTTGCCAGTACAAAACTACCAGTGACCTTAGACGAAGCCATCCGCTACAGGATTGTGGGCTGAAGGGAAGGACTGCCTCCATTATGGTCTAAAGAGGGATTCAGAGTTGCAGGACTCCTTCCACTAGGAGGGCAGTGGAAGGGAAGCAGTAGGTCCCCTCTCTGCTCAGCCATTGGAGCAACTCCTACATAGCTGCTCACTGAAAGCGATTTTGGGAGTTCTCAGGTCCGAATATCAGGTTCAGAGGTGAGGAGGAAATTAGGGATAAGCATCAGAGATCATATCACTTAGTCCCTCCTGCAGCCCAAACATCACACCACCATCCCCTGAGTCCTCTCAAGCACAACAGCAAGTCAAGGAGCGCTCTGAGCTTCTAGTTTTCTCAAAATGAAACCCCCAAGATGTCAGTACAAAAGTGAATGTAAAATGCAAAGGCTTATGAAACGCTGACTTGAAAGCCCCATGAATAAGCGGCCATTCATCCTCAGCTCAGCTTGGAGGCTGAGTACTCCGACCCTGAGAGCTACTCTCAGGGACACCCACAGAGGAAGGCGACTCCGAAGTAGGGCTCAGTTCATTTATTTCACCAGAAGGAGCCAAGAACAAGAGACCCCAAGAAAAGCTCACACCCCCAGTTTAGTATATGGGCAAGGATCCCCATGTCCAGCAGGGCTGCCAGCTCTCCCAACAAAAGTGGTTATTTGGCCAGCTTTGGGATTTGTTTACTCTAGGCCACTGAACTTCTTAAATTTAAAATGTTTTCAGAATAATCAACTTTTACATCCCCAGTGTAAAAGCCACTATAAGCAGGAGAACCAGACCTAGCTCAGTTTCCATTCTCACAGCTGTCATTTCCACAGTACCCAACGTGCATTTTCCTTGAATACTCTCCCCAGTGTGGAGCTCATTACCACAATGCAGTCTCCCCAAGTTTCTCTAAGGTCTTTCTGATAACGAGCCAAAATTTATTACCTTGCAATTTTCCATCATTGATCCCTTTTCCATTCTGGAGAATGATCTTCACCTATTCCAAAGGCTGCTGCTCCCAAACATTTGAAAATAGATGTTACCACTCCCTTGTCTCCTTAGAGAAGATATCTCTACTGCTCTAATCATTTCAAGTTGTGTCCTTACCACCTTCGCTACCATTCTCTGGGTACGAAGTGGTTGACTGATTGGTATCCCCACCAAAGCCCTGCCTGAGATTGGGGTGTGTGTCAGCAGGCCTGCCCAACTCCACGTGGAAATGGGCCTTCCCACACACTCAGAGGCATAGAGTGTGGACTCATGGGACTCAGTGGCTGACTGCTGACAGCCAAGAATCAAACGTAATGCTCAAGGATCAGCTTGGGAGCACTGAGGTCTATACATGTGTACCTGGGAGGACTGAGGATGAGAGAAGAGAAGCTCGGGGAGTGGGGAGCCAAGAATCCAGTAGCAGAAGAGCTAAACCCCAGAGCCATTCTCTCAACTGTCAAGGAACAGCTCATTTCCCTGCCCTGCGCTCTGGTCCAGGGTGCAGAAGATGAACAGCGCCCAATCATTTTACAAAGCCAGCATATCGAAACCTGATAACCACACACAGATAAGGAAGACAGAAAGCAAATTATTGAGCTGCTAAAGTGTGGCTCATAAATGTCCCCCAAAGGCCCATGTGCTGAAGGTATGATTTCCTGCTTGGTGCTTTGGGAGGTGTGGGATGTTTAAGAGGTGGGGTCTAGTGAGAGGTCTTTAGGTCACTGGGGGGAAGTTCTCAAAGGGCATAGTAGAACCCCAGACCCTTACTTTCTCTTTCAATTCCGAGCCAGGAGATGAGCAATTTTGCTCTACATACATTTACGCCATGACGTGCTGTCTTGCAGCAGTAATGGGCCAACTGATAATGAACTGAAACCTCCAAAACTGTGAGCCAGACTAAACCTTTCTGCTTTACAAGCTGGTTACCTCAATATTTATTATAGCGATGGAAAACTGGCTAACACATGAGGACACACACAAAACATCATAAAGATGATCAGAGCCAACCAAGATGGCCCTGGATGAGCAGGAAAAAAAAAACACCTTGACCAAATCAATTTTCATTCCTGAAATGCAGGAAGGGATCAGTATGAGGAGTAAATGTTACGATACGTCACATAAAATCTACTGCAAAGTAAACATTTGCCTAGCAGATTTTTACAAAAGTGTTTGACTTAAAAATCGATTCACGAGAGCCAGGTGTGGTGGTGCACAGTTGTAATTCCAGCCCTTGGGAGGCTGAGGCAGGAAGATCACTGAGAGTTCAAGACCAGCCTGGGCTACAAAGTGTGTTCAAGGCCAGACAGAACTGCATAGTGACACCCTGTCTCAAAAAGATACACGCACACACAAAAATCCATTCATACTTTTCAAAATTCTTAGAAATGAGGAATTGAAGAAAACTTCCTTCAGACGTAGCACTTTACTTCTAACAAATCACGACCACATCAAAGAAACGAAGCCCCAAGTTCATGCTGGTCCCTGGGAACATGGGAAGTTGTTCACATGTGTGACGAAGAAATGGCAGGGGCCACTTCTCTGTGCCCTGGATCATTTCTATTCATGCAAATGACCACAAACACATTTTCTCAGTTCCAGCATAAGTCTAGTTCCATAGTTGGGGGAAAGAGTGAATGGCTTCGTGTAGGGACTCCACTAGCAAAAGTAATGCTCATTAATCATCTGAGAAATGGGTTGAATTCAAAACTTGATGAGAAAGCCAGAAAATGTACATATGGTGGTAGCTTGGTGTTTAATCAGGGTGCTACCACACCATCTTAAATTCTTTTTTTGCGGCACCGGGGATTGAACTCACAACCTCGCGCCTGCCAGGGCAGGCGCTTAAGGCACTGAGCCAAACTCCCGGCCCTGGTTTTTTAAGGCAGGGTCGCACTATGTAGCTCAGGCCGGCCTTGCACTCGCGTTGTAGCCCAAGCCGGCCTCGAACTCACAACGCTCCGCCTACCTCAGCCTCCAGAGTGCTGGGATTAAAGGCGTGCGCCACCACGCCCGGCTAGACCATCTTAAATTCTCACCAGTGAGTCACTGGGGGTATCTTGACAGTTTTTATTACCCATTACCACCCCGAGTTTGATTCTGACAACAGCTTCCTTTCCTGCTGAGGGTTATCCAAAGCAATCAGCATAGAGAAAATCATGTGTTCTAGAACACAGCTCACTAAGTCCAGTTCCTTGGTGGACTGCAGAGATTTTCACTTTGTAATTTTGTGAAAAATTTTAAAAGAGAGAGGGGACACGTGTGTGCATGCGTGTGTGCATGTGTTTGCAGGTATGCATATACTTATTGATCTATCATTTCCATCAGTTTTTCAGAGGGGCCTGGTACCTAGAGTGAGTTGGAGGTTCTTCTGGAAGATCTGTAAGTACAGATGTAATTTAACAAATGTAAAAAAACATGAGGAGGTTGGCCACCTCAGCCAGCCTGGGTGGAAGTGGTTGTGTGAAGATTTGTCTGACAAGAACCCACAACACCAAACCATGCAGAAACAAACACTCAGACTGAACACCAAGCAGTCTGTCTGCACAGACTGCACCGTTCTGGGAGCACAGCTTTGGATCAAGAAGAAGGATGTGAGACTCAGACAGATGATTTCTTGGATGACACAGGAAATCAAGAGTTGGGTTTCTGAGCCCTACAAGAAGAGTGACTTCCTAGCGGGACTGAATGAAGGTGCAGTCAGTGGGGGACAGGTTCATCAGAGGATGGGCTCCCTTGGCTATTTTTTAAAAGTCACATGTAACCTTATTTTACTGTATTTTCTGTGATGCTGGGAGTCAGACCCAGGGCCTCATACATATGCAAGGTATGTGTTCTTCCCACTCCCCGAGCTTCTCTTCTTCTCCCTTCCCCAGTCCCCAGTGCTACATCCACAGTCTCCTGCCTTAACCTCTAACGGGAGCCACACAGGCAGAGGATTCTGAGTGGGCCGTGCTCTCTGGCGACGATTAGCAAAAAGGCAAAGGGAACCCCCCATAAGGGATTTATCACCTTAATGTCTACAATATGAAGTGGAGGAGGAACGTGGGGATGAGGCACTGGTCCCTACCAGACAGAGAATTAAGTGACTGCCAGCAGCTGTGTGGTTTAATTCTCTTAGCAGAGTAACCCCGTGTACTGTCACCACCCGAAGTTGCTGAAAGAGTGTATGGGACAGTGCACCCACAGAGCCTCAAGCAAGCGTCTTCTCAGTGTTAGGCATTATTATTATCATCACCATTATTTTATTTCATATCTCTCTCTTTTTTTTTTTAATATGGAACGCTTCATGAATTTGTGTGTCACTCTTGCGCAGGGACTATGCTAATCTTCTCTGTATCGTTCCCATTTTAGTACATGTGCTGCCGAAGCGAGCACTATTTCATATATCTCCAGTATCAACTCAAATATGATTTCTTCAGGGTGGTTCTCCTTAAACCACACTGCATTAGGCTTGCTTTACATAATCTCATGATATCATGCTATTCTCACGATTGTAATTCAGCGATTTATGTGGCCTGACCGCTAGAACAGCCATTCCCGTGAGAACAGGAGTGACGTCTGTCTTGCTCAGTGTCCTCGGAGACTAGCCCATGCCTGCACGCAGAGGATGTGCCATCCCAACGCGCTGAGCACAGAAGCCAAACAGGAGGGGCCGGGCAGGAGCTGCGGAGGCCTTGAGTGCCGCACGTCCATCCGACAGACAGGGAAACCCACACCAGAGGGGCACAGGGACATTGCTAGGAGCCGAGATGTCAGGCCCAGGCAGAGCCCCCTGACTTTATTAAAGCAGAGGCTGGAAGCCACACTGAGGCTCATACCCCAGCCCTGCCCCCTCAAGGAAACCCACAAGCTCATTTGCCTAGGTCAACAACAGCAACAAGAAGGCTCTGGAGGATATGAAAACGAAAAGCACACCACTCCCTGGTGACCCCACCCGCACCCCTTCTGTGTTCAGGTAGCATCCACTGTGGGTGTGCGTGGAGGTCTCCTGGGGAGATTCACGCTAGCAAGCAGCTCCGGTGAGCAGCCAATAGCTATGCCAAGGCACCGGTCAGTCTCCTTAGCCCAGTGCGGTCAGTGCCACAGTAGGAGACATAGAAGGCTACCGCAGGACAGAAAGAGGGATGCTTAGTGCTATGGGTCAACAATAGCACTTCAGAAGTTTGAGCTCAACGTCAAAGGAGGTGTCTGCAATTCACCAGGCAGGTAGGGGAAAGGAAGGGAAATCTAGAGAAAAGGAACAGCACACACAAATGCAGACAGGTCTGCTTGAGAGGTGGATCTGGGCTGGGTGTCAGAAGGCCTTGGTGGCCATGATAATGTGTATTGTTCTTCATCAACTGGTAAGGGCAACTCTGTAGGGTTTTCAGCTGAAAAGTAACTAACTCATATTTGCTCTTCTGTCACCATGGCAGTAGGAATATGACCACCATGGCAGGCTGGAGGCCCACTGAGGCCAAACTCTAATGCCCAGAGTCTGGCACCAACCATAGACTTAGTAAACTCATGAAGGACCTTTTATCTGCTCTGTGCCATGAAAATCATCTACTTTTCTTCATTATCAGCCCTTGTTCCTCCTCTGGAACCTTGCCACCGCTATGTCTTGATTGTCTGGAAGTCACTTAATAAGTAAACTCAATTATCCAGAAACTAGCAGCCAGTCTAGGAGCAAACAAAGAGATAAGAGAAAACGCCCATGCACAATCACAATGTGTGCCCCAGAAGGGCAGGGCATGCACTCGACACCCACAGACACACATCAGATGCCGCTCGTGCTTGCTCACCTCTGGTCAGGAGCAGAAGCCAGAGTGAACCCAGCTCCGGCACCTTCTGGTCGAGTAGCCTTGCCCCTCAGTTTCCTGGTCTGTACAATGCAGCCGTCGCTGTAGCCATCTCAGAGTGTGACTGTAAAGATTAAAGGACATGAAGTACTTAGCATAGTGCCAGATACCATAGCCAAAGGAAAAAATAGAAGAGTACAAGAAGGATCAAAGAGAAAGAGCAGAAAATGTGTCCTGAGCAGACCCAGTGTACAAAAGAGAAAGACAGATTAGAGCCATCTGTAACAAATTTCAAGACATTATTAAATCAGAGCCAGGAACAGTGGCACACACCTGTAATCCTAGCACTCTGGGAGGCCGAGGCAGGAAGATTGTGAGTTCAAGCCCAGCCTAGGCAACTTAGTTGTTATCGCAAGGTAAAAAATTAAAAAAGGTCTGAGGATATAGCTTAGTGTGAAGGCCCTGGGTTCAATTCCCAGTATTGTCAAAAGAAACAAACAAACAACAAGAAGAAAATCTACTAAATCAGATCCAACCTGTTATATACTTCTTAAAAGGTTTCCTTTAAAGTGGGATACACTGAAATTTTTGGTGCTTAGAAGAAACTAAATCAGATCCAACCTGTTATATACCTCTTAAAAGGTTTCCTTTAAAATGGAATACATTGAAATTTTTGGTGCTTGGAAAAATATGGGCAAAATATGAGAACAACATAATTCTGTGTGTGCCTGTGTACCTATGTAACATAATCTAAGATGCCACTGATTGTAAGATGCACCATTATTTTGTGTGCCACTAAAGAACTATTGCTGACTATTGTAACTGTAAGATGCCACAGCTGGCAAGATGCACCCTGATTTCAGCATTGCTAAAATGGAAAAACATGCAATCCTCAAACTGACGAAACATATTAATAGGCAACCTATGTTTCCTACAGAAGTATGTCATCTTCCCTTTGGGCAGAGGCCAGGTGGAATCTTTCCTCTGTCCTTTCCAGCTGTGCCCAAAGCTCAAAAATCAAACTGAATACCTTGCCTTTGACCTGGTGGTGATCACTCTATCATATCCCTCTAGAAGCTTCCTTTCTTAATAACTTGATTCACGCTTTCAGCCCAACAGTTGAAGCCAAAAAGGTCCCCTAAGCCTGGTCAGTGCAGCCCCTCTTTAAACAACAGCCACATCTACCAGCTTGAATGCTCAGCTGAACTCAGGCTGGAGTTTCCATACCCTAAGCTGCCCAGGCAAAAGGCTGCTGGCCCTGCTCCTCCCCACTTCTCAGCCCCTGGGGTTCACCTGGCAGAATGGAGCAGCCTCTGCCAGCCAGTCAGCCACAACCTTCACCCCCCACCTCCTCACTCACATCACCAGCAATCCCAAAGACGCTTGCTGTCCAGTGCCACCAGTTAGCGTCTCCCCCATTAGTCCTAAAAGAGACAAAAAGCAGTGCATGGAAGAGAGGGAAGCAAAGCTGGGAAGCAAAGGCATCTGCTTCCAGTGACGCTTGAGGAAGGGAGACAGTGAATGGCTG